>JAPPVO010004810.1:0-34899 GCA_030407325.1 Camellia japonica
ACGTTTGGGCCGAATAAGACTCCGGATTCGGAGTGCCCTTCATGGATATCACGATTGGCCAAGATCTAAGCCTCCAAATTCAGAGCCCCATCCGTGCAGGTCACGTTTGGGCTGAATATGACTCTAGATTCGGAGCGCCCTTCGTGGATATCATGATTGGTCAAAATCTAAGCCTCCGAATTCGGAGCCCCACCCATGCAGGTCACGTTTGGTCCAAATAAGACTCCGGATTTGGAGCGTCCTTGTAGACACCCCATTTTTGACCGCCCTCAAGACTTGGGCATTACTGATGGTTTGCTCGGTGTTGAGAGATGTGCAGGCCAAAGATTCAATTCCTTCGGCAAGGAGAGAGGCAAACCCTTCAAAACACTTTGTTTAGGGGTTTGGAGTTGAAGAAAAGAGGAGAGGAGGGGAGAAAATAGGTTGGAGAAGAAGTTCGCCATGAATCCGGGTAGAAGAAAGTAGAGCGGCCCTCGCTGAATCAGGCTTATTCAATTGCATACTTGGAGTTAAGCTATGAGGCCACCATCGTTGGAAAGAAGACTTCGGGGCTTCACTTTGTACTCAAGATCTCCCAAAGCCAAGTCCGGGTGGAGGAGATATGATTGGTTGAAGCTGGGCATCATCCCGGTTGGATCGAGTTTGCGCGGCTTCACCAAAAAGGGCATAACTTTTTGCACAAGAGGAATTTTGATATAAGGTTTGCGCCATTGGAAAGCTAACTTCCGGGGCTTCAATTTGCATACCCACCGGCCATTTTTTTGACCTTGGAATCATCTATCGGCACTCTATTTTGCTGACCGGCAAAAAATAGTGCCGACCGGCACTTTATTTTGGCCGACGACCAATTTTTCTGGCCGGTTTGCACCCTTTGCACCCTCCAAGGCTGGTGCATCCCAGCTGTGCCAGCTGGAATGCACCAACACACTCCCCCGTGCATATATGTGGCTATTTTGCACCCTTTTGGTTCCTTTGACCCCCTCTCTCTTCTGGGAGCTTGAACCTTTGGCCAAGCTTCTTGGAGAAGCTTGGCCAGCTGTATTAGCTTCCTCTAGAAGCCTTGCACCCCCCTTTGGCCCCTTTGACCCTTTCCCTTTACTTAGCTTGTAAGTTAAGTGTTTTCCTTGGCTTATATAAGCACCTCTCCTCTCCCTTTGTCCAGGGTTGGAGCTTTTGAACCAAAAACCAGAGCATATATATCTATACATCTGATATATACATCCTCTCTCTCTATATCTCCCTCTCTCTCATCCTTGGTGTGTGTTTGGGACCCTAAAAGTGCACTTTTACCTTAGTTTTGCACCAACAACACACCATTACACCTTGCTTCGACCTTGAGGGGCTTAGAGGGTTGATTCTTGAGTTTTTGGGCTGTTTTTGATCAGAGAAGAGTGGCTGCACCTGCTGTTCATCAAAGGTTCTTCAAGGGTAATCTTTTTACTTTAGATTCCCCAATCTTGCACAAGCTTTTAGCCTATCTTGCTTTCTGTTTTGGAGCATCATGTAAACTGAAAATAGGCTTGTTTTGAGCCCTTCTTCAACATTGAAGAAGGGCTCAACACTGTTGGGGACCTCCATGTATGACTTGCTTCATTACCCCTCTTTGGTCCCCATTTTTGCATGTTTGTTTAGCTTATCTTTCTTCTGTTTTTCGGCCATTATCAGAACTGAGAGTGGCCATATTTTGACCCCCTTGTCATGTTTCATTAAGGGTCTTTGGCTGTTTGATGAATTTTTGTATACTTCATGTTATAGCCCCTTTGTTGGCCTATTTCTTGCATAGCATCTTTGGCATATTTGTATACTGATTTGGGGGTTGTCATCTACTGAAAGTAGTCATATTTTTGGTCCCTCTTCAGTGTTGTAGAAGGGTCTTTTTCTGTTTGGGCTTTGCATCTTACACTTGCTTTGTAATGCTCTACTTTGTCTAGAAATGTGTCATGGGTTTAGCCTTGTATATCCTCATGTTTTGACTTGACTCATTGAAGCTTTTGGCCATGATTTGTCTTGTTTTAGGTCTGTTGGCCACTGGTTTTACCATTTTTGGCATGCTTAATGTAGTTGCTTTGCATTGTTGCTTGTAAGCCTTGAGGATGTGATCCATGTGTATGCGTTGGATAGGTTATTTAGATGATTTGGAATCATTTAATATGTTATTTCAGTCCCTATACCAGGTTTATATGTCTCCATTTGTCATGCCTTTCATGCTTTGAAGTATTGGTCTCTTATGCTTTAAAAAGGGTGTTGTGCATGCTTGCATGTTTAGAGCATTTTGGGGCTGTCATACCAAGGTTTTTGGGTGTATTTATGCATGATGGAACTCTGTTTTTGCTTACATAATTCATGTCATGAGTGGTCTTGGTAATGGTGGAGGAGTGTTCCCTTTTGGTGCCCTAGACTTGGCCCCATTTGGTTTGCATATTGGCATGTACATTGGTCACAATCTTGGGTGTTTTGCCACTGTTTTGGTTGGTTTGAGGGCTGCCCCATTGTAGTTAAATCCACCATTGCATGCTTGCCTCATGTTTGTTGCTTAATTGATTCATTAAGTATTGCTACATGTTAGTCCTATCGCCTAAATTGCCCATGTTTGCATTGCATTTGCACCTTGCATGTTGCATTACATTTGGCATGTTGGCATTTTAGTATTAGGTTGCATCATGGAGCCATGTTTGCATAACATGCATTGCATTACTTGGTTTGGGGTGTCAAACCAAGTGTAAGGGTTGAGATGAGTTCATACTACAAGTGATGCAACTTGTCTCAACTCATGGTCACTAAGGCCCTTGATCTTGACATGATAGGGACTTAGTTCTCATTTGTGTGTTGCATGCATATTGACATTGAAATGCAATCTTGGTTCCTTAGGCTATCATGCACCAAGATGCATAATTGATGGCCCAAGAACCAAGGGTCATGCTCCCTTGAGTCCCAAACATGATAGGGAAGCATTGGCCATGCTTACATATGCCTAAAAATTCATGCCATGCACTGCTTGTCTGCTGCTGCTGTCAAAACTGTCCTCTGCAGGAATTTTGTGCCGACCGGCAGTGTATAGTGCCGACCGGCACTATATAGGTGGCCGATAACTTCATGGACAGCCGGTGGTTATTTTGGATGGCCGGTGGATATTCCATCCAGCCGGTGATGTATAGCAGCATGCAAGGAAGGTGTTCTGGGACTTTGGCAATTTTTGGAGGGACAGGGCAGCAAGAACAGAGGCAGCAGTGTCATGATGCGGGTTCCGGGCGAGTCAGATTCGAGCATGCATCATTCGCGCATCTAAGGACAGGGCTGAGGCCCCTCCTTTCTTTTATATACTGAATTTAATTTGATAATTAGAAATTTCTGTAATAATTAATTTATTCTGTATTTGGACTGTACTATTTGGGACTGTATATTCTTTTGGTCCTCCGAGCGAGGGCATAATTGTAATAAGTGTGGGTGAGTGGTTTGTATGTCTTCCAACCCCCACTTCTTTCTCCCTTTTATTTACCTGCTTATGATGGTAGATTAGGGCACGTCTATTTTATCATACCTTATGCAATGCATGCGTGCATCCATGCATTTGTCTAAACATGCACCGGGCTCGGTACATCATACAAACTGCATCGTACTTTCAATTCCAAATTGAATACGTGATAGTTGTAGCATTTCATGTGCCATTTTAGGGTTAGCCGAGCCTACTCTAAATTGCATCCTTGCCTGTGTTG
This sequence comes from Camellia japonica, assembly GCA_030407325.1. Taxonomy (NCBI): domain Eukaryota; kingdom Viridiplantae; phylum Streptophyta; class Magnoliopsida; order Ericales; family Theaceae; genus Camellia; species Camellia japonica. Next base: position 3,714 of record JAPPVO010004810.1, read on the forward strand.
CATTAGCCACTTAACATGACCTAGGGACATGCATGTCTGCTAACTAGTTTTTGTTTTGGCACGGAGTACGATGTAAGTATTTTACGCTTTAGCATACCACATGCGTGTGAATGTTGCCATGACAGTATGCTTACCATGCGGCTAAGTGCTTACATGAGATAAACTGTTTGAATGCCTGTGGGTGGAGGTTGGATTGCTTGAGTTGGAATAACTCATTGAAATCCGTATTTTAGCCTACTTGCGAGTAGCAAATTCCAAAGCATTTTCAAAGAAAACGGGTATGCAATGCTTATTTCCAAATTAGGCAATCTAGTCTATACTTGTCTTGCTGTGCGCATAATATAGTAATTCTAGGCTAATAATTGGGATAAGAACGCATAATGTTTTCAAAATCGGATATCGCGGTTAGTAGAGGCCGGTCTTCGGACCGGGCGAAAGGGGGTGCTCATAGCTGACCTTCCCCGATCGTACCCAAGCTCCCGAGCCAAGACATTTGGTGATGACGGACACGTGGCCTTCGGCACCGAGTCAGGGTTTCCTAAATTCCCCCATTAAAAAATATTTAGGTGGCGACTCTGTAATCTGGCAAAGCAGTCCATGTTTGGCACTACTTTTCAAAAATCTGTTTTTCTTCAAAACGATTTGCCAGAGTTGGACTCTTTGGTTCAGATTTAGAACCGCAATACAAAAGGGAGTCCGAGCTGTAGCCGAGGCCCCCCGCGGGCATGTCTACAGTTTCTGGCGACTCTGCTGGGGAGTCTTTAGAGAGCTTGACTCGAACTCGTGATATCCTGTTTTGATTTCGTTTATGTGTCTCTTTGCATTGCATGTGCATTGGTGCGCCTAGGACACCGTGTTTGCCATCTGCCATTCCTGAACGGTTTGCCGGAGGCTTGTCTTGTCAAGGCATGACCATAAGGCTGATCGGTTATGGGCTCTGACAGCATGGGAACACAAACCCCGGTTTTACCGGGGCACCCTTTTTGACCATTCGACGTAGTGCATATTCGGAATCCATAGTGACCATTCCAAACTAGGACAGGTTGCTTACCCGATGTTAGGTTGTTTGAAACCGCTGTGTGCGTAGTGAAACCCTAGCTCCTGACAAAATAGGACAGGGAAACCATGCCCCAACATAGGGGTGTATTGGCTCTCTTTTACATGTTATGTGCTTTTAGAGTGTATCTCTACAGGGAATGCGCACATCAGTTTGCGAGTTTTAATATCCGGCCTACGGGCACCAGTATCAGTATTTTGAGAATCAGTTATATCCGCGGGTATCAGATTCAGATTTGGGGCAGTGATTTCGGGGAACAGTGATCAGTAATAGAATACAGTCATTCAGCTTGCTCGTATCCGTTCCAGTGAGGTTGAGCTGAGATGCTGTCTGTTTTCTCTTTTGCTAGGTAGTCCTGGAATCATAGCTTCAGAAGGCTCCACTATCCCCCAGGAACATTGGATTTGTGCTGATAGACTTTGTCAGGTCAGAAACTCAGTTCAAGGGTAATCAAGGCCAGAGAAGGCTAGTCAGGCATAGACCACCAGTACCACAGCTACCAGATCAGTGATCTTTGAGCAGTCGGGTTGAGATTTCCGAGCCTACTGCAGACACAAATATACCGGTTGCTCAATTAGATCAGGACAATATGTCGAGTCTGGAAGAGATGGTGCGCCAACTCCAGGATAGTATGAAAATCATGCAGCAAGACGCTGTCTGTCAAGCAGAATTCGCCAAGCAACGGGCTGTGGTCATAGCCCAACAGGCAGAGACAATTGCCAGGCTAGAGCAACAAACCGGAGCATCTGCTTCGCATCAAGCTCCTCCACCACCAGGGGTTCAGACACCCGGGGAACAACCAATGTCCAGGAAGGTACGGACATTCCGGTAGGGCCGGCTCCGCTCCCAATTTTACCCCAGCAATCCAAAACACCTACCAATCTACCGGACTCTCCCTTTGAGTTCAAGACGGACCCCACAGCGCTGAAGCTAAGTAAGCTGGAAAAGATGTTTAAGAAATCCCAAGAAGTCAAGTCCATTCCCGACATTGAGGATGGATATACGGACGCGCAGCTGTGACGCTGCCAGATCGGTTCACGATGCCACAAATCGACCGATTTGATGGGTCCGGGGACCCCATGGTGCACCTGAGGCTGTTTTCAGATATCTTAAGGCCGATGGGCCTCACCAGCTACAAAATCTGTCTCTGTTTGGCCGAACCCTGTCAGGTGTGGCGGCCATCTGGTACGCGAAACTGGAAGACGATGTTAAGAAGAATTGGGATGAGATGGCTGAGGCCTTTATTGCTCAATACTCCTACAACACACAGATCGAGGTCACAACTCGTGATCTCGAAGCCACCCGCCAAGAACCAAAGGAGAGTTTCTCAGAGTTCGTGATGAGATGGAGAGCAAAGGCCTCAATGATGACTACAAGGCCTTCTGACAAAGACCAGATACGGATGGTTGTGCGCAACCTCCAACCCAAACTGATGCAAAAAATGATAGTCTTACCCTTTCCTACCTTTGCGGACCTACACGAGATGAGGGTACAGATTGAGGACGCTATGAAGCAGGGCCTTATTGACCAGGAGAAGGAGCAACCTATGAGGGAATTTATCCACAGTTCAAATGCGACCACCAGTGGTGACGCAGCTACTATAACTTCAGATGTGGGCATAGTCACCACCACCACACAAAAAATGACCACCCCATTCGCCGGTACATCCGAAACTAGCTCACAAACAGCCAAACACCCACCTCAGGGCCAAAGGGTGTTTACCCCACTGTACATGTCTCTATCAATGGCCCTGAGGACCTTGATCAAAAAGGGGTATCTGAAGCCACTGGAGCCACAACCGTTACCAAAGAAACCCCCTCCCTCACATAACCCAGCTGACTACTGTGCCTTCCATCAGCGAGCTGGCCATGACACTGACGTGTGCTTTCGTCTTCGTCACGAGATCCAAAACCTCATTGACAGCCAGACGATAGCTCCACCTTCAGACCCCAATGACCAAGTACCTCATCCACATCTCAACCTAATCCATACACTACCATCCACCTTTGACCCCAGCATATACATCACCCCGGCCCATCTACCCAAACCAGAGGTGTTTATCCCGGAAAGCATGGACTTATGCATGATGGGTGCATCTGAACCCCAATCATCTCAAACCTGTGAGCCTACTACTTCTGAGTTGCTGAGAATGATCGAAGATCTTCAGAGAACTGTGGCAGATTTAGCCTTTGGGGTTTTGGCCCCATCATCGACCACATCACGTACCAGGGAGTTCATGTCTAAAGGCTCCCCAACCTTGGGACAGGCTGCATTGGAAGAAGGCCAATCCCTTGGCAAAATAGAGGCAGGTGGTAAGAACAAGGTAGGGGCAGGCATTGGCCCCCATGAACACCTTCGGTGGGATGTTGAGGCTTTGAAAGCTGAAGGACTGAACAAAGAGCAAGTCCTTGCGGTTTTGCAAGAGGCTGTGGTGACACTTTCGCCACTCAAGTTGGGGGCAGTTTGAATCAAGGGGTGAGCCGGGAGAAGGGCCTTTATACCAGGAATGTTCCTTTCAACTCTAGCCCCGTACTCGGAAGAGACCAGCAAACCCAGTCAGCACCTGTCAATCCCTTTGCTGGTGCATCCAGCAAAAAGCCACAAACCTCAAAATACCCACCTCGGGGCCAGAGGGTGTTTACCCCACTGTACATGTCACTATCAGCGGCCTTGAGGGTCCTAATAAAAAGGGGCACCTGAAACCCCTAGAGCTACGGCCATTGCCAAATAAACTCCCTCCCTCCCATGATCCGACCAAGTACTGTGCCTTCCATCAACAAGTTGGCCACGTCACTGATAAGTGTTTCCGTCTTCGCCACGAAATACAAGATCTGATTGACAACAAGGTCATTGTCGCACCATCTCAGCAGAGTCTATCACCGCTGGACCAGTGAACTTGGGGGATAGTATGAATATGTGATCGGGGGATGAACCACCTGCGGGCGGCACTCAGTTTACTCCAGACGTGGGAATGGCACGCACTGTTTTGAGCAGTATGCAAATACTAGTTTTTGTAGTTTCTGACTTGGGTGTTGAGTCAATCCCGTAGTTTTGTTTTGAGTGTCTCTTTGTCTTGAGTCAGTCTTTTTGATTAAGGATCTGTCTTGTTGTATCGAGTCAGTCCTGTTGCACAAAGGTCGGGTGATTCCGGGGGTGTTACCTCGGGCATCACCATTTTGTTTTATATTTGTCTTTTTGCTTTCTTTTGAGTCTGTTTCTGCCAGGGAGCCAGTTCTGCCAACAGATTTGAATGGAACAGCAGTGATTTTCACACTCTTGTGTTTGTATCTGCCATGTGCTAGTTGTGCCAGAAATTCTAAATAAGACGGCAATATTTGACTAAAAGCTGTGTCTTTTCTGTGCCTTGAATTCATTGCATTGACCTAAGTTTTTCAAAACTTTTTGAACATTACGGTGAAAACGAAGAGGGAGGAATTCCTCGGGATTTGCAAAACTTTGATCAAATTGAGAGAAAGAGAGGCGTGCCAAGCCATTAATGAATGAAATCATGCTTGTTAGTCTGAGTACTGAGAAGGACCCTAGCTTTGATCCAGATTGGTCCTACACTGTCTTCAGCACGAGCGATTTGTTGCTTTCTTAAAAACTTTCAAAAAAATGTTTTGCGCGGTCCTGCAAAGACATGTGTGGAATCACTCTTGAGATTGTGCAGCTTAGGATCGCTCTCAGCCTTGAGACTCAACCCCTTTGCTTTCAAACCTTGAACTTTAACTCAGAATGTTCAACGGTCAACCGCAACATGGACCTGTGTGGCCAGATCAGAAGCAGCCTATGAACTAGGGGCGAGAATATCAGAAATGATCAAAGGAAGCTTGTGAAGCTAAATCAAAAGCCCCTCCCTAACTAGGGGCAAAGATGTCAGATGTGCTCGAAGAGCCGAAGATGAGTCCTCTTGCAAATACAGCCACTCTCGGATACGGATGGCTTCAAAACCTGCAACCATTTGGCATGGACCAAGCTACACTTTTACCCTTTGAGAGGCTCGCTGGGCCGAAAACCCGGAAGGGCGACCCAGGCAAAAGTTAGAGCAAGAAAAAAAAAAACGAACAAAAAAAGAAAAAGAAAAGAAATGCAAAAAAAAAAGAAGAGGAAGAAAAAGGAATGAAAAGAAAAAAAAAAAAAAAAAAAAAAAAGAAGAACAAAGCTCGCAAGGTCGAAAACCTGCAATAGGCGCCTTGGCAAAAGTTAGAGCATAAAAAGGGGAGGTTAAATACCCGAGTGTACCTTAACCCCGAACTACGTAAGGCTTGATTCCATGTTTGGGATACGTAGGCAACTTCACTTGAAGTCCAGCCGTAAAACAATTCAAATTCGACTATGTCCATGTGATGGTTTTGATCATCTTTGCCTTCTCTGTATCCGAGAGTCTGGTCGTGTTCGTCGCTCAGAGGACTGACTACAATGTGCTGCGACATCATTCAAACAAGGGGCAACTTTCCGTTGCCATGTAGCTCTCTTCGAACAAGGGGCAATTTTCCATTGCTATGGGTCCGAGGTTGCGCATCTCAAGAGTAGGTTCCGTGCTTGTTGAGCATTGGCCATTTGCAAAAATAGTTTTTGAGACTTTTTATTGAGGTTGACTGATTGTCTCTAGAAAATTATTCCATTTTTTTTCAAAACTGGACCGTTTTCTTGGACCCAAAAAAAGGAAAATTTTCAGTGCTCATAGCCTGACTTGCATGATTTTAAATCAGAAAATCGAACAAGCATGTTAATCTAACTCTCATGTTGGTCAAAATTGGTTTAGTAGAAAACCAAAATAAAAAATGGTCAAAATAATGAACTAGGGGCACAGTTGAGTCAGGCTTCCTGTCTTTCCCCCATTTTCAACATACTCGCCAAGAAGGGCAATCTACCTGCCAGAAAGGGGCACAACTGAAGCTAACAACAAAGGGCCGAAAGCTCTCTCATCCTCCAAGCAACGAGGTATCAAGCCAAGTGTGAAGCACAAACCGGAATGGATCAAGATCTTCCACTTCCTCATCTGGACAGATCTAACCACGTCCAAATTCCCCAGCAGGCATCATCAACCGATGTTAGCTGCAGATTTGCTACACACCCAGTTGTAGCACAACCCCTCTGTGGGAGAAACTCACTGTTGTGAACAAAAATCTAGCAGGATGCTAGGGGCAAGAGCTCGCAACTTCATATCTATCCATCAACTACCCAGGGGAGGGATAAAAAATGAGAGTTAAAGAATAGAGAGATGTGCGCTGAGAGGAAAAGCGAGAAAAGGGTTTTGAGAGAAAAATCGAGCTTGAGGGCCGAGTGAGGTGAGAATCACAAATGAGAAAGGGTGGGAAATAATACCCGGTGAAACAGGCTCCCTGTGCACATTTGAGTCTTGTGTTTTGTTTTGTCTGTCTTGATTCTTGTTTCAAGTCGTTTCGAGTGTCAATAGATGTGTTTAGGTTATTTACCTATCGTTTTCCGTTGTTGAGTCTTTTTCGCTGTGTTCAGTTGTAGGCTCAATACCCGGTCGAGAACTCATTTTCTCAATTTCAAAAATGATTTGTTGTGTGCTCAGAGTGCTGTGCCATTCTCCACATTTGTGCAAAAAAGGAATTTGTTCTTTCAAAAACTGCAGGGTTTAACCCAGGTCATGTGCGAACAGCAAGATCAGGATCTATCTGAAGCTATATAGGTTCCAGACTGCAAAGCAAAAGAAAAGAGGGAAAACCGAAACATCTGAGGGTGTTTCACCTTCCACAAATTCCGTGATTGTACTCCGGGTGTACCCCGTCAAGCCTTGTCAATGCTCCGAAGTATGGGTGTGCCTCTACCTCAAGCTCAAAATGTTTTGCAGAAGTATCAACTCATGTCTCCGATGCGTAGCTCATTGTCAGTTTGCATGCACGAGTCGTATCCTTTTGGAATTTATTGTGACTCCTCCGAGAGGTAAATCGGAGGTTGCGTTTGAATTGGTCTCGTTAAGGCGTGTATTTCCTTATTCAACATTTTATTTCAAACACACTGTTGAGATTGCATCGAATATGCATTGATTATTGTGCACAGAATGTGTATACACACTCGTCCCACTTGCATTATGCTACATGTTCCAATTGCATTGTTATGCACCCACTTCATTTGCATCGTGATGCACATCCCAGTTGCATTGTTATGCACTCATTTCACTTGCGCTGTCATGCATGTTTCGCCTACATTGTTGTGCGCCTTTTTACTTGCGTTGTTCCTCTTTCCTCTCTCGTGTGTACTACGCTGATAGGTTTCTTTTCGCTTTTTCCCTTTCCTCTCTCGCGTGTGCTACGCTAAGAGGTTTCTTTTTCCCTTTCCTCTCTCGCGTGTACTACGCTGAGAGGTTTCTTTTTTTTCTTTTCTCTTTCCTCTCTCGCGTGTACTACGCTGAGAGGTTTCTTTTTGCTCTCCTCTTTCCTCTCTCGCGTGTACTACGCTGAGAGGTTTCTCTTTGCCTTTCTTTCCTCTCTCGCGTGTACTACGTTGAGAGGTTTCTTTTTGCTTTCCTCTCTCGCGTGTACTACGTTGAGAGGTTTCTTTTGCTTCTCTCTTCCCTCTCTCGCGTGTACTACGTTGAGAGTTTCTACTTGTTTTTCTTGCCTCTCTCGCGTGTACTACGCTGAGAGGCTTTTCTCTTCCCTCTCTCACGTGTACTACGCTGAGAGGTTTCTTTTTGCCTTTCTCTTTCCTCTCTTGCGTGTACTACGCTGATGAGGTTTCTCTTTGCCTTTCCTTCTTCTCTTACGTGTACTACGCTGAGAAATTTTATTCTTCTTCTCTTGCGTGTACTACGTTGAGAAATTTTATCTTTCTTCTTCACGTGTACTACGCTGAGAAGTGTTACTCTTTCCTCTCCTGTGTACGATACGCTGAGAGATGTTGTGCTTGAGACTCCGGGTATTCTCGGTAGTCACTTTTAGCCTTCTCCGCGCAAGACGCCGTGAGAATTGCATAATTTTCTTACATCCTTTCTACATGACATGTAGTTTGGTTCATGTTTACTTGTTTGCATAGCATTCGCTTAAAATGTTGCATTTATTTTGCATAATTGCTTCACCACAGCATCCTTTGCATGATCATAAGTTATGCACTTGCATTGTGCATCACTTCGCATCCTGCCCCTGAACTACGCTGGTTTGATTCCTTGCAAAGGGATACGTAGGCAGCCTGCGGGCACAACCATTCATTCATCTGTATTTTGTTTGTCCAAGTCTTCGGCCTTATCAAAAATGGGTCGTCTCTGGGCTTTGACATTCACTCCCGTCATTGTTATGACTTTCGAGTTCTGTCAAAGAGGGGCAACTGTAGACACCCCATTTTTGACCGCCCTCAAGACTTGGGCATTACTGATGGTTTGCTCGGTGTTGAGAGATGTGCAGGCCAAAGATTCAATTCCTTCGGCAAGGAGAGAGGCAAACCCTTCAAAACACTTTGTTTAGGGGTTTGGAGTTGAAGAAAAGAGGAGAGGAGGGGAGAAAATAGGTTGGAGAAGAAGTTCGCCATGAATCCGGGTAGAAGAAAGTCGAGCGGCCCTCGCTGAATCAGGCTTATTCAATTGCATACTTGGAGTTAAGCTATGAGGCCACCATCGTTGGAAAGAAGACTTCCGGGGCTTCACTTTGTACTCAAGAATCTCCCAAAGCCAAGTCCGGGTGGAGGAGATATGATTGGTTGAAGCTGGGCATCATCGGTTGGATCGAGTCTGCGCGGCTTCACCAAAAAGGGCATAACTTTTTGCACAGGAGGAATTTTGATGTAAGGTTTGCGCCATTGGAAAGCTAACTTCCGGGGCTTCAATTTTCATACGTACCGGCCATTTTTTTGACCTTGGACTCATCTATCGGCACTCTATTTTGCCGACCGGCAAAAATAGTGCCGACCGGCACTTTATTTTGGCCGACGACCAATTTTTCTGGCCGGTTTGCACCCTTTGCACCCTCCAAGGCTGGTGCATCCCAGCTGTGCCAGCTGGAATGCACCAGCACACTCCCCCGTGCATATATGTGGCTATTTTGCACCCTTTTGGTTCCTTTGACCCCCTCTCTCTTCTAGGAGCTTGAACCTTTGGCCAAGCTTCTTGGAGAAGCTTGGCCAGCTGTATTAGCTTCCTCTAGAAGCCTTGCACCCCCTTTGGCCCCTTTGACCCTTTCCCTTTACTTAGCTTGTAAGTTAAGTGTTTTCCTGGGCTTATATAAGCACCTCTCCTCTCCCTTTGTCTAGGGTTGGAGCTTTTGAACCAAAAACCAGAGCATATATATCTATACATCTAATATATACATCCTCTCTCTCTATATATCCCTCTCTCTCATCCTTGGTGTGTGTTTGGGACCCTAAAAGTGCACTTTTACCTTAGTTTTGCACCAACACACACACCATTACACCTTGCTTCGACCTTGAGGGGCTTAGAGGGTTGATTCTTGAGTTTTTGGGCTGTTTTTGATCAGAGAAGAGTGGCTGCACCTGCTGTTCATCAAAGGTTCTTCAAGGGTAATCTTTTTACTTTAGATTCCCCAATCTTGCACAAGCTTTTAGCCTATCTTGGTTTCTGTTTTGGAGCATCATGTAAACTGAAAATAGGCTTGTTTTGAGCCCTTCTTCAACATTGAAGAAGGGCTCAACACTGTTGGGGACCTCCATGTATGACTTGCTTCATTACCCCTCTTTGGTCCCCATTTTTGCATGTTTGTTTAGCTTATCTTTCTTCTGTTTTTCGGCCATTATCAGAACTGAGAGTGGCCATATTTTGACCCCCTTGTCATGTTTCATTAAGGGTCTTTGGCTGTTTGATGAATGTTTTGTATACTTCATGTTATAGCCCCTTTGTTGGCCTATTTCTTGCATAGCATCTTTGGCATATTTGTATACTGATTTGGGGGTTGTCATCTACTGAAAGTAGTCATATTTTTGGTCCCTCTTCAGTGTTGTAGAAGGGTCTTTTTCTGTTTGGGCTTTTCATCTTACACTTGCTTTGTAATGCTCTACTTTGTCTAGAAATGTGTCATGGGTTTAGCCTTGTATATCCTCATGTTTTGACTTGACTCATTGAAGCTTTTGGCCATGATTTGTCTTGTTTTAGGTCTGTTGGCCACTGGTTTTACCATTTTTGGCATGCTTAATGTAGTTGCTTTGCATTGTTGCTTGTAAGCCTTGAGGATGTGATCCATGTGTATGCGTTGGATAGGTTATTTAGATGATTTGGAATCATTTAATATGTTATTTCAGTCCCTATACCAGGTTTATATGTCTCCATTTGTCATGCCTTTCATGCTTTGAAGTATTGGTCTCTTATGCTTTAAAAAGGGTGTTGTGCATGCTTGCATGTTTAGAGCATTTTGGGGCTGTCATACCAAGGTTTTTGGGTGTATTTATGCATGATGGAACTCTGTTTTTGCTTACATAATTCATGTCATGAGTGGTCTTGGTAATGGTGGAGGAGTGTTCCCTTTTGGTGCCCTAGACTTGGCCCCATTTGGTTTGCATATTGGTATGTACATTGGTCACAATCTTGGGTGTTTTGCCACTGTTTTGGGTTGGTTTGAGGGCTGCCCCATTGTAGTTAAATCCACCATTGCATGCTTGCCTCATGTTTGTTGCTTAATTGATTCATTAAGTATTGCTACATGTTAGTCCTATCGCCTAAATTGCCCATGTTTGCATTGCATTTGCACCTTGCATGTTGCATTACATTTGGCATGTTGGCATTTTAGTATTAGGTTGCATCATGGAGCCATGTTTGCATAACATGCATTGCATTACTTGGTTTGGGGTGTCAAACCAAGTGTAAGGGTTGAGATGAGTTCATACTACAAGTGATGCAACTTGTCTCAACTCATGGTCACTAAGGCCCTTGATCTTGACATGATAGGGACTTAGTTCTCATTTGTGTGTTGCATGCATATTGACATTGAAATGCAATCTTGGTTCCTTAGGCTATCATGCACCAAGATGCATAATTGATGGCCCAAGAACCAAGGGTCATGCTCCCTTGAGTCCCAAACATGATAGGGAAGCATTGGCCATGCTTACATATGCCTAAAAATTCATGCCATGCACTGCTTGTCTGCTGCTGCTGTCAAAACTGTCATCTGCAGGAATTTTGTGCCGACCGGCAGTGTATAGTGCCGACCGGCACTATATAGGTGGCCGATAACTTCATGGACAGCCGGTGGTTATTTTGGATGGCCGGTGGATATTCCATCCAGCCGGTGATGTATAGAGCATGCAAGGAAGGTGTTCTGGGACTTTGGCAATTTTTGGAGGGCAGGGCAGCAAGAGACAGAAAGAGGCAGCAGTGTCATGATGCGGGTTCCCGGGCGAGTCAGATTCGAGCATGCATCATTCGCGCATCCTAAGGACAGGGCTGAGGCCCCTCCTTTCTTTTATATACTGAATTTAATTTGATAATTAGAAATTTCTGTAATAATTAATTTATTCTGTATTTGGACTGTACTATTTGGGACTGTATATTCTTTTGGTCCCTCCGAGCGAGGGCATAATTGTAATAAGTGTGGGTGAGTGGTTTGTATGTCTTCCAACCCCCACTTCTTTCTCCCTTTTATTTACCTGCTTATGATGGTAGATTAGGGCACGTCTATTTTATCATACCTTATGCAATGCATGCGTGCATCCATGCATTTGTCTAAACATGCACCGGGCTCGGTACATCATACAAACTGCATCGTACTTTCAATTCCAATTGAATACGTGATAGTTGTAGCATTTCATGTGCCATTTTAGGGTTAGCCGAGCCTACTCTCTAAATTGCATCCTTGCCTGTGTTGCATTAGCCACTTAACATGACCTAGGGACATGCATGTCTGCTAACTAGTTTCTTGTTTTGGCACGGAGTACGATGTAAGTATTTTACGCTTTAGCATACCCATGCGTGTGAATGTTGCCATGACAGTATGCTTACCATGCGGCTAAGTGCTTACATGAGATAAACTGTTTGAATGCCTGTGGTGGAGGTTGGATTGCTTGAGTTGGAATAACTCATTGAAATCCGTATTTTAGCCTACTTGCGAGAGTAGCAAATTCCAAGCATTTTCAAAGAAAACGGGTATGCAATGCTTATTTCCAAATTAGGCAATCTAGTCTATACTTGTCTTGCTGTGCGCATAATATAGTAATTCTAGGCTAATAATTGGGATAAGAACGCATAATGTTTTCAAAATCGGATATCGCGGTTAGTAGAGGCCGGTCTTCGGACCGGGCGAAAGGGGGTGCTCATAGCTGACCTTCCCCGATCGTACCCAAGCTCCCGAGCCAAGACATTTGGTGATGACGGACACGTGGCCTTCGGCACGAGTCAGGGTTTCCTAAATTCCCCCATTAAAAAATTTAGGTGGCGACTCTGTAATCTGGCAAAGCAGTCCATGTTGGCACTACTTTTCAAAAATCTGTTTTTCTTCAAAACGATTTGCCAGAGTTGGACTCTTTGGTTCAGATTTAGAACCGCAACACAAAAGGGAGTCCGAGCTGTAGCCGAGGCCCCCCGGGCATGTCTACAGCCGTTCGTGGATATCACGATTGACCAAGATAAAAAAGCCTCCGAATTCAGAGCCCCATCTGTGCCGGTCACGTTTGGGCCGAATAAGACTCTGGATTCGAAGCGCCCTTCGTGGATATCACGATTGGCCAAGATAAAAAAAAAAAAAAAAAAAAAAAAAAAAAAAAAAAAAAGCCTCCGAATTCGAAGCCCCATCCGTGCCATCATGTTTGGGCCGAATAATACTCTGGATTCAGAGCGCCCTTCATGGATATCACGATTGGCCAAGATAAAAAAAAGCCTCCGAATTCGGAGCCTCATCCGTGTCGGTCACGTTTGGGCCGAATAAGACTCCGGATTCGGAGCGCCCTTCGTGGATATCACGATTGGCCAAGATAAAAAAGCCTCGGAATTCGGAGCCCTATCCGTGCCGGTCACGTTTGGGTCCGGATTCGGGGGAGCGCCCGAATTAGAAATCATGATTGGCCAAGATAAAAAAGCCTCCGAATTCGGAGTCCTATCTGTGCCGGTCATGTTTCGGCCGAATAAGACTCCGGATTCGGAGCGCCCTTCGTGGATATCACGATTGGCCAAGATAAAAACGCCTCATTCATGGTCACGTGTCCTGAATAAAACTCTGAATCCGGAGTGCCAATCCGTGCATGACGTGCCTGGCCAAATAATAATCCGGATTCGGTGTGCTTCTCATGAATATGACGATTAAAAAGCACGCATGTTGACAAAAGTTGAAACATGCAAGCATTTAAAATGAAGTGTTTCATTACATTGACCGATTGGCTCAAAATGTATAAGCTTAAGATGAAACATACAAGCATTTAAAATGAAGTGTTTCATTACATTGACCGATTGGCTCAAAATGTATAAGCTTAAATTAAAACATGCAAACATTTAAAACAGGGTGTTTTATTAAAGTAACCAATAAATACACAATTTGCACCCAATCTGTGTTGGAGCGTTTACAATATGTTCATTTTATTCGGCATCACCCTCGTCGTCGCTCTTTTCGATTTCGAAAGTGCCAAAGGAAAAGTACTTACGTTGGTATAACGGCCACGTCGATTCAATGCCTGTTTCTCGGAGAGCCTCTGCGGCTTGTAGAGCCTTAATCCACCCGTGCCTGAAACCCCGATTCTCGTATCAGCATACTTCTTCGGCAAGTTTCTCCTTGGTCTTGTCTATCCCGACTTTCCGGCCATCGTGGAAGCCTTTCTCATAACCCCTGGATCTCGCAGTCTCTACTGCAAACATGCTTGCCGTATCACGATCGGCAATCGCATGACTTATCAGCCGTTGGGTCACCCTTTCCTCCACGACCGAGTTAAATTGGCCGGCCGCACGCGGCTCGGCAGTTTTGGCCTTCCTTAGCTCGCGCTCGGCTTTCTCCGCATGAGCCTCCAAGTTTTGAATTCGTTCGTTCTTCTGCTGTATCTCCCGCCGCGCGGCACGTAGACGCATGCCGATTTCATAGGCGGTATATAGCCCTTTCACTGCTCCATGGATACCCTCTCGAAACACTTCGGAATCCTGTTAACCGATCATCGACTGTTGGACTTCTGGTGGAAAAATCTGTCAAGTGAACTCGACTGCCAAACCTGGTTCGTGAACAATTGAATCTACTTCCGTCATCGGTTTATTTCTCACAAAAATCGCAAAACTCAACGGTCGCGGTGTCGCATCGGATTCACTTCTTGGTTGCGGTCGAGGGGAGCTGCCCCGTTGCTGTCTTTCCCTTCTGGGTGATCTACTTTGACGTAGAGACTGACGTTTTTCCCGTTCCCTCGACGTCCTACTTCCTGTGCGCATAGGCTCACCACTACGATTCATCTCTGTATCCAACTCAGCTAATGTCCTCCATTCTCCTCTGCTATTGAAGAATAGTCTACTTGACATTCGCAATATCTAACCTTCCTCACACAGAGTGGTTTAAATTGAGTCTGAACACAATAATGGGATTTACAGGCGTGAAGAACTCACCCCATTTATTCCTAACGGGGGCAGCGCCCCCGAGGTGATTTCATTAATGATAAACTTCAAAAGCCCGGTGCCGATCTACGCATGCTACAGCCACTCCATGAACTAATAGTATTCGGCCTTTCCAGTTCATACATTGGCTGGGGCAAGGGCAGATTTATTAATCTAATCGGCCAAATATCTAAGCTCGGTGCCGATCTACACATGCCACAGCTACTCCATGAACTAATAGTATTTGGCCTTTCCAGTTCATACATTGGCTGGGGCAAGGGCATATTTATTAATCTAAACGGCCAAATATCTAAGAGGCCGGTGCCGATCTACGCGTGCCACAGCCACTCCATGAACTAATAGTATTCGGCCTTTCTAGTTCATATTGGCTGGGGCAAGGGCAGATTTATTAATCTGATCGGCCAAATATCTAAGCCTAGTGCCGATCTACGCGTACCACAGCCACTCCATGAACTAACGGTATTCGGCTTTTCTAGTTCATACATTGGCTGGGGCAAGGACAGATTTATGAAGCTAATCGGCCATACGACGAGACCCGGAGCCATTTCACTTGTTCGGATAAATTACTAAATTGCCAAGATAGTTATCTAATCGGCAGGTGTTCACGGATGTTTAATTCACTCACTTCGTAATCCTACATCCTATTGGGTTGATAACTAGCAAGCACAGTAGACAACAATTATTTTATCTAAAATAGCAAAAATTAAGCACAAATAATAGTAAAGAACAAAGGAAGTTCTCAAGCAAAGGGGATTTTCATTAAGTAAATTGAGTACAGACAGTAGCCATTTTACACATGAAAACTACCTTAAACTAACATAAATCTATTAAACAAAAAGCCTACAACCTTGCATGGAAGATGCCTAACAAAAATTAAAATGTCGCCCTAGTCAATCCTCAGGGTCAGACGTCAGCAGCTCAATGTCCACTTGCTCAAATGGAATCGGCTAGGCCAATGTTACATTCGCGGCAGCAAAGGCTTTGAGCCAGCCGTGTTTGAAGCCCCGGTTCTCGAATTTGGGCACTTCATCCGCATAGCTCTCCAAGGCGGCTTCTTGTCCAGCCTAGAACACCTTGGAAACCTCGGAGTCGGCTTTTTCCTTCGCCTTCTCTGATTCTTCCAAGTCGGCTTCCAACTTGGTAATCACCTCCTTGGCTAGCTGAAGCGTGTCCTCACTCGCTCTTGCCCTATCCTCGGCGGCCAGCCTTAACTGGTTAGAGTTCCTCGTGCTCTCGGCCTCAGAATCCGCCCTCGCACGCTCCTCCGCCGCTTTCGCTGCTTCGGAATTGGCTCTCTGAGAGGTTCCACAGCCTTGCTCTTTTCATTTTCAACTTCGGTTTTGAGCAAGACGATCTGTTCTATAGCGTCATGTTGACGGCGACCTATTTCGGCTATCCTACCCACCGTCTGCAAAATAAGGAAATAGAGTTAAATAATATTAAAAATATATATGTATTCAGGCGGAAGACTACATATAAAGCACGTACCAATAAAGCCGACTGAGCCGTTAACGCGATCGACAGCAGATCTAGCTCGGCTCGAAATACTGCTCTGTCAGTCGGCAGGGAGATCGAAGAGGCCATGCTCAAGACCACAGCCGGGTCTTTTAAAGCCGACGCGTTAGAGGAAATCGGCATGTTCCTTATCTTTGGTTGAACAATGAATGGAACAACCAAATCTGATTCCTCAATACGTGGCCGTTTATCGACCTGCTCTTCTACGAACTCGGCTTCTTCCTCGGCGGGGAGTTTCTCCCCCCTTTGCTCCTGATTCGCCTGCTCTACCCGCTCTGACTCGGCCGTTTGGGTTTGAGCCGTCTCCCCCTCGACAACAGGCTGGGAGAGCTTGGCATCGGCAGTGGGTAGAATTTCCGATCGAATGGCCTCTACTCTCCGCTGGGCGGCCATTCTTTCGGTGTTTTTCTTCTTGGCAAGTTGTGTTAGTGACAACCCAGCCATGTCCTCAGGGTACACGCCGGGAAGGTCTTCTAAACCTGTAAAGATGTCGTCGAAGGGAACATCCCATCGGCCTGAGGTGGACGGAGGGTTGGATGAATTGAGGCCGGCTTCCTCAAGAGGCCAACTTCAAAGCCTCGTCTACTTTGGCTTCAGACGGGTTTGGCGACTCAGCGACCTGACTTCAGACAGGTTTGGCGACTCAACAACCTCTACCTCTGCCTGCTCCGAATCGAATCCGTCCAAACCAACTTGCCTCAAGTTTTTGAAGTTGGTTAAGATGAGGGCCGTAAGAAACTCTTCGCCCCTCGGAACTGGGATGTTTTCTGCCGCCGAAAACGTCGTGTACGTCAGCTCGTATTGAAAAAGAATGTGAGCCACCCTCCTTTGTTTCTGAAGGCTCAGACGGCCAAAGTATTAGAGCGCGATTTTAATTTCTGCAAGAACAGCGTCGTCGGTTGAAACCAAAACTCTCTTCAAATCGTTTCCTGCACAAGTAAAACCACGAGATCACAAAGATAAAGCCGAGTAAATATAAGAAAAATAAACGCAAGGGGCTGTGGCTACCTGGTTCGCCTCTCCGTCTAGGTATAGGATCTAGGCGGTCCTCGCCTTCGCCAAATTCCTTGTTTCCTCGGACAACGACCATGACATCATCGACTCGCTTGCCAGAGCTGGAAAGCATAGTCACTAATTGATAGTCGGTGTCCTTGGCCCTAAGGAAATAGCGCCCATGCCGGCTAGAAGACTTGGCCAAGGCATAACAATGCTGAATAGTAGGTATGCCGAGATTAATCCTAAGGCGATGGTTTAACTCTATAATTCCCATTATGATTCGAAAAAAGTTTACATTAGGTTGGGAAGGGATTAGACCCCAATGGCGAAGGACAGCTCTAAGGAATGGGTGAAGGGGGAAACGGACTCCGCCCTCTGCAATTGATAAGAGAGGGAAGACGATTGTGCTTTCATCAGCCCTCTCCATATCAAGGGTGCTGTCTTACAAGTGACAGACAGACGTCATCAGGGATGGAAAAATGGCATCGAAGCCAGAGACTCAATCCGCAGAAATGAGGTCTTTCAAATGCTTTGCCATTTTCGTCAGTTTATGGAGTATGTTAAACTAAAAACAAACCAGGAAAAGGGATTCGAAGTAGAGAGGAAGAGAACTTACAAGAAGCAGATGAAACAATGAGGGATAAAAGGAGGTTGCAGAGGCGAATCGGAAGGCACACTAAGAGCTTCAAGTATTCAAAAATGAATGTGCATTCGAAAAGACAACAAAATTTTAAATCACAATAAATGAAAGAAGCGTACAAAGGGACGGGAAGTTGTAATAATGACTGAAAGGCGTGTGAGCTCTGACATTTTGCGTTGGTATAAGGTTAGCCACCGAATTTCGGCTCTAAATTTTTGAGTTCAAAACCAGACACACTAGCTAACTGTTGTTAGTGGAATGTTTGGGGGGCAATTGTAGGAGCCGAGTATTGGGGGATGCAAAAGGCCGAATAAGTGAACTTGGGTTGTCGAGGTATATACATTTTATTCGGCCTCGTCTTATACAAACCCAATATCCTAATCGGCCGTATAACTAGTTGAGCAAGGAGCCGAGTGAAGAGCAGTTTGCAACAGAAGGAGCCGAGTAAATAATCACACGATGGATTAGAGGTGGGTCCAACCCTGAGGTCCAAAAAGAGATATAAATAGAAGAACATCAACCAAAGAAAGGTATGTGAGAACGAGTAAGCTTAACTTAAGGCATAGGCAACCAAGAGAGTAGATACTGACTTATCCGTCGGAATGCTAATTCCGGCATCCTCGACCGGAGTGTTCATTATTTTTTAGGTGACTAGCTGTGGATCACAAGTGCACTCCAGGACCAGAAGAGTATTTCCGAACCACTTCTCCACAGATAGTTATCACCTACTTCGACGAGTTATCAGCTACTTCGACGGTTATTTTCAGAGCCTATAAATAGAGAAGAAGAGCTGATAATGCAAAAACGCAGAACCTGATCTAGAAAGCCAGTTTATTTACTTTATATTTTTCAGTCCTTTAAATTGCAGTGTTTGCATTCTTATACTGCACTTCAAATTCCTAGGAGTAATTCTAAGTTAGTCTGTTACTATAATTATCTTTGAAGCTGTGAAAGTGTGAAGATACCCTTGTAAGTTCCTGTTTACTTAATAAAAGATTGATTTCTAGCATTGTTGTTCTCTTTTCCTATTTTAATAAGTCATCTCAATTTTCTTCTAAAAAAGTAAGCCACCAGTAAAAGTCCTCTTCATTGATACTAAAAGAACTTCGATACAATCATCTAACTAATTGGTTGGCATTTATTAACTTCTGTAAGGACTTATTGATCTTTGCTGGGACGCATGAATTACATTTCTAACATTTGAAAGCTAAAACAGCCAACAGTTTTATATTTTTCATTATTTTTGTTTCTAAAAATATGAAAAACGAGAATACACTAAACCGTACACTTTATAATAAAGCGTAATATTATATATAATGGTGTTTCTAATTCTATTTTCTTACTCTTACACAAACTAATAAGACTTTTTTTTATAAATACACATTGTACTCATTCACATATATTTAAAAGTGCAAAATACAATAAGAAGATTGAATTATATGTAACATTTTCTTATAATAAAACTCGACATGTCATATTTTATTTATTTATTTTTTCATTATAACACATGCCCGTTGGATTATAGGATTTTGATTCTCTCTATTATCTAATTGTAATGAAATATTTCTATTATATATCTAACGATTATTAAATAAGAATGTAAATATATATATATATATATATTATTTAAATTAAGAAAAGATTATTACACTTATCGTTAGATGATATAATGCAGAGATAATTATGATTTAATAATTGTTAATCGATCCTAAATGATAGCTTAAAATATACGACACTAGGGGATATGTATAATAAATAATTTTGAGTAGACAAAGCATGCATGCCGTACTTGCAAGAACTTTATGACCTGTAAATCAATATCTACCTTGTTATCATGCAAAATATATTTAATTACTCAACCTAAAATGAAGAAAGAACAAACAAAAATTATATTCAATTTGTGTGTGTTAAAATTTGATTTGACCACACACGATTAATAGGATATTCTTTTTTTAGAAATCCGAAAATGAAGTTGATCTTTTAGATAAATTCGCTGAGAATCTGCAAGACAAAGAACTGTCAATGCTTTGTCTGACCTTTCTCGGGAGAGCACTCTAATGCTAAGTTAGTGACTTTCTTTTTCTAGAGAATACTCAACATTATAAATATTAAAAAATATAATCAATTACTAGAATATGCATAATAATGTGTACGTCAACCCATGGGAGTGTCCTCCTTGCATAAGAGTGCCCTGCCTCATCACCCTAGATTCCCCGTCCATCTAGAATTCTACTTGCTCAACAAGTATCCCTTATCTATAATTTATCTTCCTAATTGGGTTGGGTTTGATCGGTTTAAGAGTCTCATTCTTATCCAGTTTAGGAGTCCCATCCCCATTAGGATTCCATCACCTAAGAGTCGTACTTTTATTGGGATTGGGAGTGGGTGCTGTGACAGCACCCATGCTGTCATATCCCGTATTGTTTATTTCGACTTTATTTTGATAACCTGAATCATTCATATTATAAGATTTGTTGAGTATATTATCTTTATAAAAAATGAAATTAATCAAACAAATATAATCACATGATCAAGATGAATAATAACCCTAAAAAATTATTAAAGTCATTCTAACCATTTATTTTTTTAAACATAAACGTAGTTTTGTTGTAAGTTATGGATGTCTAATTAACTTGAATTTTTTCATGGATGATTTACTCAATGAACCCTACACTATGAACATTTCGGATCATTAAAATAAATTTAGAACGTGTTTTCACGGACTCACAACACGATGTTATGCCTACAAGACACATCACCAACCTCATTCCTCCTTTTATTGAGGTTTGATCAATGTCACAATTTTAAAAAGTATAATCCTGCCACATGGCATCACAATCTCATCGTACCACATAGACAAAGTCTTAAACCAACGTGGTCCATTAAAGAATACGTCCCCAAGGGCTAATCAACAAGTGTACCATTATCAAATTAGAATGATTTAAACAATCCTCAATCACTAGCTTATTTATTTATTTAACCAAATCACTAGCTTATGGAGCTTTTTGTTGCAATTTATGAGTTAGTTTATAATTTAATTTATTTTATTTTGGGACTTTATATTAGACTATTTGATATAATTTTGGATTATAATTTAATGGGTCTAGTTAAGAAAGTAATAATAGGCATTAACTACCTTCACTTGTATGGGGATATTGAACAAGAGAAAAAATAAATTTAATGTTTTTCAAGAAGCTAATAAATGAGATATATTTCTTTTATGTGGACAAAAATAGCCCATTCTTCAGGTAGAAAATTGGCAATAAAATTATTTAACTATTACTATGTAGTGTTACAAAAGAAATAATAAAAAAATAATAACCTATCACGTGAGAGCTTTGCCAACCTTTATGATAATCGCTTGTCCAATTGTTTTTTATTTAATTTATTTTATGTACTCTATCTCATTATTTTTATAACAAGTAATTCCAATTAGGGAAAAAAAAAACTTTTACTTGTAAATTATTTTTATTTGGTTGAATTTTTAAAATTTATTTTGAAAAATTAAAAGTTAATTTGATAAAAATAAATATAGAAAAAGATGTTTTTCAATGTTCAAATTTTTTTATTAGAAAAAATCATCTATACATCTATATTAAGTGAATGTTAGACTTGGTGTCCATGCTTCTCCTTATTCCACGTTTCCCTCATTTTTTAACTTAAAATAAATAAATAAATAAATAACATAGATGGGAGGAGTGCGACTCAAACCTTTGACTATATGTCCATTGACGAACACTGTTACTACTTGTATTGTATGGCACACAACATGTAATAAATATTTTGTTTTATTTTTAATTATTTGAATTGTAAATATATTATGTGTGTCAATCGCCAGTATAAAAATAAGAAAGGTGAAAAGGTATTAAAAAAAGAAAAAGAGGGAGATAAAGGCTAAAATGGATGGAAAGAAACAATCAACTTGTTTGGTTTAGATTTTTAGAATTTACTTTTTAAAAAATTAAAATTTTTTATTTTTGCATATTTTTTTGTTTTTACTGAATTTTTTTTAAAAAATATTCTTAGCAATATTTTTTATTTTTAAAAGGCACCTAATATAAATACACTTAAAAAAGTATAATATTTATGAAAAAAATCTTTAGAAAATTCACTAAATACCAAAAAAAAGTATATATACATATACGAGAATTCAGTACATTTTTCGTATTCTTGTGTATTTATTGAATTTTTAAAATATTTTTTTTACAAATATTTAACTTTTTAGATACATCTAAGTAAGATACATTTAAAAAAGTAAAAAAATTGTTTAAAATTTAAAAAATATTCATTAAAAAAAAAACGGAAAAAAACTCAATTTTCAGAAAATTAAATCCAAAAAATTAAAACCAAACACAGTGAATGGTGTTTTGGTCTTATTATAAAAAATATTATTTAATTTAGACCGCTTTTAAGTTTTTATTATTTCCTATACAAGTGGAGGTACCCATTTAATATATCCATAACATATGCCTTATGGCACATTGTAGACACCCCATTTTTGACCGTCCTCAAGACTTGAATATTCTTACAGGAAACATCCAGCAACAAGTTTGATTGCTCGTTGAGTGCTCGACTTTCGCGACGGAATGCTCCAGGTTTGCTCTTTCCAAACCCTATTTCCATTGTGTCTCATTTTTTGACCATGTGTTGGTCTTTGCTTTGTGATGTTCTTGATGGCCTGCCGGCCATCAGAGAGGGCTGCCGGCCATGGGATCTTCCCTGCCGGCCATCAATGAGATACTGCTGGCCATCACTAATGACCAGTCGGCCACCATTATTTCAACAGATATATTTTAGATATTTTTGAGCCAGCTATTTGCAGGATAAACCATCTGCTTGCACGTGGAGGGCTAGATTTGTTTGAAGGCTCCTTGTATCTCCTATATATAGAGGTCTTCTATATGTATGCAAAGGGTTAGAACATTTGAGCTGAGATATTTCTTCCTCTCTCTCTCTCTCTCTCTCTCTCTCTCTCTCTCTCTCTCTCTCTCCAGAATACTCTCTCTCTATATTTTGTGCTTGAAAGTGTGTTTTCTTCACATATTTGCACTAAAACACCTAGCCAAACACCTTAACCTTAGGCTTGAGGTTCTTGGAGGCCTTGTTGGAGCTCGTAGGAGTGATTTTGGCTCAGAAGTTGGTTGTTTACTTACTGTTTGAGTGTTGTGCTTCAATGGTAAGGATCTCACCCTTTTAAACTTTGTTTTTGTACATTGGTTTGGCCAACCTTGCATGTTGTTTTTGGCCTAGTTGTCAACTAAAAAACACCTCTATTTTTTAGTGTTAAAAATGTTGGTTTGAGTCCTTGTTGGGGTTAGGGGTGGTCTACCGTCTTTGGTTGCTTATTTGCTAAGCTTTTGTACCACCTTTTAAGGCTATTCAAACTATCTCTTTTTGGCCTTTTAACCACTGAATTCCAAAGGAATTTCAATGGTGGGAATGTGGTTTTGAGGTCCCAAATAGAAGGGGGTGGTCCCCTCTCCTCTTGTCTTGCTTGCATGTATTGATGGCCTACTAAATGAGCATGTGCTTCTACTTCTTTGTGGCTTTGTTCAAGCATGTTTTTGTGACTTTTTAGACCTTCCATAGCTCTGTTTTTGGCTTGTTTGATCATTGGTTGCTTGCTCTTTACACTTGTAGTGTAATCTTGCTCACTAGCCTTGCATGCCTAATGAGTTAGCTTGTTATTCTAGCATGTGTTGGCTTAATCTCAGCCTATTTTTGGTCTTATTTCAACATGTTATAACTCTGTTTTGGCCTAGTTGAGTCACCTCATGCATGCTTCTTACACTTGTAGTGTAATCTTGCTAATTAGCCTTGTATGCTTGATGCTTTAGCCCATCATTTTAGCTTATTTTGGCCACACTCCAGCATGCTTTTACCCATGTTTTAGCATGCTTTAGCTCTGTTTTGAGTGGTTTGGGTCATATGAGGATTGCTTTGTATAGCCATAGTGTAAATGCTCTTGACTAGCTTTGAGTTTTAAGGCCATTAGCATGTTGTACTTGTGTTGATTGCATGTTTTGGCATCATTTCACATGTAATTTCAGAGCATGTATCATTGTCACACACTCACATATTTTGCTCTTTAAGTACTTTTGAGTGTTGAGCCTTATGCCTTACTTGCGAGCCATCATTTAAGCATGTTTTTTCTTGCTTTTCATGCTGTCATTTCAGCTCATTTTGGCCACTGTTTTGGCATGCTTGGGGTCTGTTTAGGGCTGGTTTAGTCCTTTGAGCATTGTATTGCATGGTGCTAGTGTTGTGTCCTTCACTAGTCTTTGATGCTTAAGTCTCTTAGCATGTTGTGCATGCGTTGTTTGCATGTAAGAATCTTGTGTTTCATGCCATATCATGCATCGCATGGCTGCCACCTCCATCATTTCTTCATTCTCCAATTTGCTTTTAGGGTTGTTTGGTCTTAAGGTTGTGTTTAAACATGAGATAGGTTTGGTGCTCAAATGGCTTTAACCCTTTTTTGAGGGTTCCTCCTTGTCAAAGGCATCATCCCTCTCATGCCTTAAACTCCCCTTTTGGTTGACCCCTTATCATTAGAGGACTTTCACATCTCGACAAATCAATTACGGAATGGTTGGTAATGTTAAAATGTGTAAACAAAATCAATCAAGTAAAACATGCCAAGATTAGCATGTTGTTTGCATTGCATCGTGTTCAACCAGACGTTATGTTGAACACAAGGTGGATTGGTCCACTTCATACTCAAAGTGATGAGAGTGAGCCGATCCCCTTTGTCTCCATTGCCTTTGATCTTCCATGATAAGGTGATGGTCCTAGAGTCTTGTTTGTCTTGTATTTATTGAAATGCGTGCAAGTTGGATCTTTAGCCATCATGCATTGCATGCTTGATTGATGGTTTTGGATCCAATTGTGCCTCTCCCTTGATGTTTTGAATGATAAGGAGTGGTACAGTACACACATGCCCTAGGGAGACCCTCAATTTCCTCTTTTTGTGCTCTGTTGCAGCTTGGTGTCACAGCACACCAGTGGCCGGCAGTGCTTCACAGATGGCCGGCAGCCTTGCATTGTTGGCCGGAAGAGGCCATCCTTGGTCGGCAAGTGGCCGGCAGCAAGCCCCCATGGCCAGTAGGCCACTGGTGCACTCCCCAGCATTAGTTTGGTAAGATTCAGCAGCAAGTTCTTAAGGACACCCTGCAGATAGAGCCTCTAAAGAGTGAACCGGAAGGCTTTTCGGGACGAAAACCGAGCATGCATCTTCTACTTCCTAAAGTAGAGCCAAGGCAGCATAGTTTTAAAGCTTTACTTGCTAGTTAGCTTGAATTTGTAAATTTACTAATTTGTTAATTAGTTAAAGTGTTGTAATAATTAGTAAGTAGTTTGCTAGTTGTTCAATTTGTTGTGTAATAATTAGTCTAATTAGTTTAATTAGATTAGTTAGCTTAGAATAGCTTAGCTTTCATTCAGACCCTCCTTCACGAGGGCAATGTTGTTATAAGGGTGCGTGTGTGTGTGCATGTCTTCCAACCCCACTTCTTTCTCTCTTTTACTTATCAGCTTTTGATGATTAGTGTAGGGCATATTTCGATTAGCGTACCTTATGCTTGCATGTTTGCATTCATTCATTTGTTTTGCATGCACCGGGCTCGGGGCATCATTCAAACTGCATTATATTTCAATACATTTATTTGAATACGTGTTTCAAAGCATGTTATCAATTGTTGCATTCATATGCCATCTTAGATAACCGAGCCTATTTAGTTGCATTATTGCATGTGTTGTATTAAGCATCTTAACATAGCTAGGATCATACATGATTTCTAACTAGTTTTTGTTTTGGCTCGGAGTACACTGTAAGTGTTTACGCTTTAGCATCCTTCCATGAGTGTGAGTGTTGCCATGATAGCATGCTTGCCATGAGGCTATTTGCTTAATTGATTAACTATTTGAATGCCTGTGGGTGGAGGCTTGATTGCCTGAATTGGGATAATTCGACGATTGTGAGTTTTAAGCCCACTTGGAGTGGCAAATCATCATGTTTTAAGCCCACCTTGTTTGGTGGCAAATCCGCATTTCTAAGCCTACTTGAGGGTGGCAAATTCAAACCATTTTCGAAAACAAACATTGAATTGTTTTATTCCAATTTAGATGATCTAGTCTATACTTGTATGCTGTGCGCATCACATAGTAAAATTAGACTAATAACCGGAATAAGAACACATGTGTATATAAAACAAGATATCATGTTTAGTAGAGGCCGATCCTTTGATCGGGTGAGCGGGGTGCTCATTTCAGGACCTTCCTCTCTCGTACCCAAGTTCCCGAGCCGAGGCAACTTTGGTGATGACGGACACGTGGCCTTTGGTATGAGTCAGGGTTTCCTAAATTTCCCAAAAAAAAATATTTATGTGGCGACTATGTAATCTGGCAAAGCAGTCCATGTTTGGCGCTTTTTCATTCAAAATTGATTTTCGAAAACCAATTGCCAGATTTGAACTCTTTGGTGTTTATTAGTCTCACATTGCACTTTGTGAGATTAGATTCAGAACCGTGATAGGAGTCCGAACTGTAGTAAGACCAATTTGTGCCTCTCCGAAATGGGGGCGTGTGAAGAAAGTCGGGTCTACACACATGTTAACGAAAGCCATAATTTATTAGGTACAAATAACTTATATAAGCTGGAAAAAAAAATTAAATACCTAAAAAACAAGGAGAGGTGTGCTTTTAACTTTTTCTTTGTGATTATTGACTTATAATTTATAATAAGTTGAATCAAATAATCCCTATATGGATCAAGAAAATTTGAATTGTCATTCTTCTTGTTTGATGTAGGGGGCTGGGATGGTTATAGTTTATTAATTTTATTTTATTTTATTTATAAATTTCATTTTTAAAGTGTGCTAAAATGTTTAGTATAATTTTTATGAACAAAATAACTTAAATAAGTTGATTTTGGGAAGTTGAGAAGTGATTTTAATTTGGAGACTCGACGAAAAGTCTAATATTTAATTTTCTTTCCTCGAAAGTTTAGATGTTAATTTAGAATAATACTATATGTATTAATTAATGTTCTAACTAGTGTACCAATTGATGATGTGACATAATTTAAGAGATTTTTGATATTTATAATTTACATAAGGGTAAATTACAAATATGCCCCTTGAGATTTGCTTAAAATACATATTGTCCTGTGGTTTGAAAAATTAGAAATACCCCCTTATTAAAAAAATTATTTAACAGAATTAACTAAAAAATGAAATTCATAATTGCTCTCCTATACAATAATAAAATTACTTAAATTATTAATTGAAACATATTTTTAATTGTTAATTGATTTGATGATTTATTAATAAAATGGGTTATTTGTTATGAAATTAGAAACCTCAGAGGGTGGAATGTAATTTTCAAAACCACAGGAGGCGATTCGTATTTTAATCAAATCTCGGGGGGCGTACTTGTAATTTAGCCTTTATATAATGAGTGGAGTCAATAATAATACCATAATTAAGGGTGGTTTGGGATGTTCTAAATAAGTGCACTTTTTGACTTTTTATATAATAAAAAAAAATGTGTAGAAAAGTAGAGAAAGTGATTAGAAAAGTAGAGAGGAGATGTTGATAGATGTAACTCAAATAAGTATATGTATGTAAAAAAAAATACACTTTTTTACATTAACCCAAACAAGTACTTAGTATTGATATACTACTTTTTTTTTTTTAGATGGTCAAAAATTAAGAGAAAGAAAACAAGAAAGCGCGACATCAAAGAGACGCCTCCCTCCTAACAAGGGAGCGTAAAGACAGCGGAACATCCTCCATCCAAATGGAAAAGTCCTCCATAGCAAATGCCATCCGAGCTAGACAATGAGCCACCGAATTCCCTTCCCGCTTCACATGCTGGATAGCCCAGGAATGAAATATGGGCAGCAAAGATTTAGCTTGTTCCACAAAGTGCCCAAATGTAGCCAAGGACTTCGAGACGGAGTGAAAGGCCCTAACAATCGTGAGCGAGTCACCTTCGAAAATGATATGGTGTAACCCCAAATCCAATGCAAACTGAATAGCTGCAAGCGCTGCAAAGGCTTCCATGCAATCCACATCTATCGCAGACGCCCGCTTAGCGGATATGGCCGCAATAACCGCACCCTGATGGTCCCGAACCACAACGCCAACACCAATAAATTCGTCGGCAGCAGAGCATGCCCCATCAAAATTAGCTTTGAACAACCCTTCCGCCGGAGGAAACCAACAAGTTGGCATGTTAGCATGCGGTGATACCCGAACACGAGTCTGGACAGCGCAAACTTCCTGATAATAATCAGATGCAAACTGAGCAATTTCCCTCTCAGATTGGGCCGTGTTCTGGAACACCACTTGGTTGCGATTTGTCCAAATACACCAGCACAGAACCCAGAACAACTCCTTAATTGCGCAGTCAACAGAGGAAAGAAACTCTAAAATCCAATCAAATAAGGGGCCACCCCTCGGTTAGTGTATTGATATACTACTTAATACACTAATTAGTATATATAAATTTATTATGTCCACAAGTACAAGTTCGCACAAAATGATTAGAATATCCCTCCAACACCTCGAATTACTCTCTCGCTTTTATTCGGCTCTCTTTCTCTCTCTCTCTACTCTTCTCATTTGATTAACAAAAATGTTTCAGATCACTAATTCAACATCACTAACGGACCACTAATGATGTCGCACTGACGTGGAAAGACTGTAGCTAATTCGCCATTTTCTCTCTCTTTCTCATTGATTTCAAATTTCAAATTCCTTTTCAGACATTCATTTTCAGACTCTCTCTCTCTCTCTCTCTCTCTTCTTCCTTTTCTTCTCTCTGTCTCTCTCTCTCTCTCTCTATTCGCTGTTGTGTCTTTCTCTCGACGAGCTCCCCGACGAGTACAGCTCTCCAACCCCGACGACGATGGAGTCTCTCTCTGACCGAGCCTCCCTCAGTCCTCAGTCACGACGATTGGCAGACTGTTTTTTGTCATTTCTCACGACGACGATGATCGAGTCACTTACGACAACCGAGTCTCTCTCCGTCTTCCCACCAAACTCGCTTCTCTTGACTCTTTATCTTTTCTCGACAGTCAGTTCTCTTAAATTAGAACTAATTAGTCATATTTCTCTTTGTTGTAGAAAGAGAAGACATTGTGGTATTCTATAGATGCTTTAAGGGAATTTGGGCATATTATTTGATTGTTTTGTGTTGATATAAAAGCTTTGATTTAGTTAATTTTCAAGCCATGGAACTTACTAAAACACAGTGGCTCCAATTTATGTGAGTTTTGCATGAATCCTACAGAAGCAAAAAAGATGTTGCTTCCTTGAATGTGCTCGTGCCCCTTGTGCCCATGCTTGAATGTTTTGGTTTTTTTTTTTTTTTTTACAGATTCACTTATCCAAGTTTATATATATTTTTTTTACCCTGAACCTGAAGTACCTAAAAATATTTAGAGTAGCAAGGGGTGATTTAGGGCTTTTTTTCCCTTAAAGAAAAATAAACTGTTGTTTTACATTTATTGTGAGAAGATAATAAAATCTTGTTTCTTTCATTTGATCTGCTCATAATGTGCCTCATTTCTTTCATTTTTTGCACATGTTTAAGGAAACACTTTTATTTATAGCAAAATGGCAAATTATTTTGAATGGTGTCAATATATGAGTTTGGTGATTTGTTTGACAACTTTCTAGGTTTAGATTGTCTTTGATTAGCTTTTCTTATTTGCATTGAAGCTCAATTATGTAAATGTGTTGAAAAGATAATATCTTTTTCGAAACTAGAAGTAGTGCTGGATCCTAGTCCTTGAATTGTGTTGTTTGTAGATATTGCGATTTTGAGGTTTCTTTGGAATTAATTAATATGAACCTAAAGTATATTGGAAGTGTAGACAAACTTTAATGCATACATTTCCATGCCTTAAAGTTGTGGTATTGATTATTATCGTGGGGAAAGATGAAAGTTGTTACTTGGTGGAGTCATATGTCAACTTTTGTTGTGAACTATATTGCATTATTAATTTCACCTTTGTTCTTGATCTGACTTGCCAGCCTCAAGTCAATTGATTCTCTTTACACTTCTCTTAACTTTATTGCAAGGAGAAATATCATGCTGCATGTTATGGTTTCTTGATTCAGTATTAGTGGAATAATTAGGTGCTAAAGATTGTTTACTTAATAGATAGCTATATATTGAACTGATTGTAACCTGCAGTTATAATAAATTTGAGTACAAAGAAATTCCCAAGTAAACCCAATTTGGCTCTTTTTTAACATATGCATATGCATTCAATTTGTTAATTGACCTATTAAATATGCACTAAAAATGCGAAGCATTAATTGACCATAGTTAATTTTCTGCGAGAACAAAAACATGCATGACCTAATTGTGGAATGGAAAAAAATACAACCTTAAGTGGTGACCTTGAAAATTGTAGGATTAAGTGGTGTAGCTATTTAGAGTGACTCATTATCCAAATCATATTTTGATACTTTTGAGCAAAGAAGAGAACAGCTACTTATTCACCAGTGAATAGTGTGCTGACTTTTCCTGGAAAGAGCTAGTGCTTTACCAATTTGCACCTTTTAACATATCTTTCAATAGAAAAACTATTGTTCCAAAAAAATAAGTATGGCTATCTTGGAAAAGATCTAGAAAGGAGGCATAGAACATCAATTAGTTATACTAATATGGTGTAATTTTGCAATTTTGGATGTTGACTGATTAAGTTGAACATAATGAAATTTAAAAGGTAAATGTTTAATGCATTTTAGTAATTCTATTAAATACCTTATTGTGAATTTAAAGTTTCTATCGCATTAAGTGGTTTAATACATTCCAAGATTGTATTTGATACAAGTCTAATTGGTTATATCATAAATTGAAAAATGAGAGAAAAAGAGAGTTTAATTGGTTATATTTGCATATTAAGAAGGTACAAAGATCTTGCATTCAAATTTGAATGGAACCTAGCATCTTTTATAATAAACCGTTTTCTTTGATCCATGCACACTGAAACAGATTAGTTAGTGTGAGCATAACTGGTTGACGCTAACGGTTTGAGCATAACTGGTTGACCATGGGGTATACCTTAGACTTGTACACTAACTGATTGAGATTTAGCATCATATTTTTGTAGATGTCAACTTCAAGTGTTAGCAGCAGTATTTCAAATCAATTGACATATTGCAAAAAAAATTGTCCTAAATGTCGGAAAAAAGCAACTATTCGAATTTCTGAGACGGAGCGAAACAAAAATAAGTTATTTTATTGTTGTCATGGTTGCCGTAGTTTTATTGGATGATGCTTGCCTACAAATTCACAGTGTAGACATGAAGGACAAGTGCAAATGGACAATATACCAACTGTCACTGAACAACTTCGAAGTATGGGTGAACAACATCGATTTCAAAGCGAACAACTTCAATTTCAGAGCACGCAGACGCAAAAATTGCAGACAGACATAATTCGAAGTAGGTGTTGTATTTATGGGATCTTCTTC
>JAPPVO010004812.1:0-18428 GCA_030407325.1 Camellia japonica
GCGAGACCTTAAACACGCACGGTCTAGGAGACCTTAAATCCTCGGGAGGTGCAAGACCTTCGGTGCATTGAGGAGTGCACCCCATCGCATTTGGCATGCATCATATCGCACTATCTTGTGCACTCGCGTTGTCTAACGCATCGCGCTATTTTGCGCATCTCATTGCATTTGAATGCATTCAATCGCACTATTTTGCGCAACATCGTCCTGTGCACACATGGTCCGGCGGGACAAAAAACACGCACGGTCTGGCGAGACCTTAAACCCGTTCATTTGCATGTTATGCATCTCAAAAGCGTGCGTTGGCGCCGCATTTCAAACATCATGCATCATGTGCATTTCAAAAAAAAAAAATGACATGCATTGTCATGCATTGCATCCCGGTCTAGGAGACCTTAAATCCTCTGAAGGTGCAATTCCTTTGGTGTTTGTCGTGCCCGAACGACTTTCGGTGGTCTGGTAAAGCCACCTGTCTGTGTTTGCGGTGAGTTCCTAGAAGACCAACTGGGACGGTGAAAACTAGAGTTTGAACGGCTTATGCCTAGAACACAAAGGTTCGGGATTTCCGAGACTAAAGTCTGGTTTAAATACCCAGGGGGTGTACCCTCGGCTTGAAATCTGTATGGAAGCCCCATAGGTTGAGGCGGCGTGTTTACGCCTCAATTCTGGATACTGAACCAACCTAGTATATCGCCCTGTTGGTAAGATAGGGAAAGCTGCAATCATAGTCATTGCATCATAGTGCATTGTCATGCATCATTCGTAAATACTGCATATGTCATGCATTTCAAACAAAAAAAAACATGCATATTGTCACGCATCATTCTAAATACTGCATATGTCATGCATTTCAAAAACATTTCAAAAAAAATACAACAACAAAACAACCATGCATATGTCATGCATATCATTGTAGTATAGTGCATATGTCATGCATTTTCTGTAAATATCCATTTCTATTGCATTTTAGTTTGCATGCATCCATTGCATCACTTCCATCCATGGCTTACGCCTTTCCAGGTTGAGCTTGGTCCGGTATGTGCCCCTACTTTTCACGTCGAAGCACAGTTTTTGTGTACGCGCCTATTCCTTGATGAGCTTGGTTTGAGGGTTGCGGCACATTTTCTGTGTTAGACGCGGTTCGTATGCGTACATGCCTTTCCTAGGCAAGACTGGGTTTGGCCCGCGTGCCATATCCATTGTATCTATTCCATTGCATGCATTTCATTGCATTGCCTCCATCTATGGCTTGCGCCTTTCCTTGTCAAGCTTGGTCTGGTATGTGCCTATACTTTTCACGTCAAAGCATAGTTCTGCTTGTGTATCGCGCCTATTCCACGCTGGTATGTTGGTTTGAGGTGCGGCACCCTTTTCTGTGTTAGACATGGCTTGTATGCGTGCATGCCTTTCCTAGGCGAGATACGGTTTGGCCCGCGCGCCATGTCCATTGTATATATTACATTGTAGTGTAATTGTTGCATCCTGCATTAGGATCATTATTCCCTCATCAGCGGGTCGTTTCCCCACTTATGTCATCCACCCAATACTTGTCCTTGTGTTCGTCTACATCACTCATAGTTCTGCATGTGTATCGCGCCTATTCCACGCTGGTATGTTGGTTTGAGGTTGCGGCACCCTTTTCTATGGTAGACGGACTTGTTACTTCCATCCATCTATTTGACATTCGTGTGGTTTCGAACCGCTCATGATTGAATCATGATTCAACTGCCCTGCATGTAGTTTGCATGGTTTCAATTGCATTGCATATCATTTGCATCATTTATACATAGTTTTGTATATTTTGCATATCATTTTGCATTCATCATCGCATTATCACGCATGTGGCTAACAATATTGCACCTGTTAAGTTTGCTTTCTTTGCAGGCACGATATTGTATGTACGGCTCATTTGAAGCCGGTGCAACCGGACGAGCCGCACAGGTATTGTATCCTCCGCGTGAGACGTATCGAGAATTGCATAATTCTCTTACATCCTTTCTGCATTGTAGTGTAGTTTGGCGTATGCTAGCTTATAACTGTCGCATGTGTGCTTCGTTACAGCTTTCTTTGCATGATCATAAGTTATGCTCGGCCTTTTGCATCGTCAGTTGCATCTTGCCCCCGCCTACGGGCGCATACCTTATCTGCGGCTTGTATGCCTATGCCTGAACTACGCTGGTTTGATTCCTAAAGGGATACGTAGGCAGCTTGCGAGTTCAACCATTTGCGCTTTGTATGTTTGTCCAAGTCTTCGGCCTTGTCAAAAATGGGTCGTCTCTGGGCTTTGACATTCACTCCCGTCATGCTTATGACTTCCGAGTTCTGTCAAAGAGGGGCAACTGTAGACACCCCATTTTTGACCGTCCTCAAGACTGGACGTCACCGTTGGAACACTCGGTGATTATCCATGTTTGTGTTCGTTTGGAGTTCCCGGAGTTCTCGGCTCGCGCGCCTTGCCTCAGGACTTCCGAACTCGACCGTCTTGTGTCTGGTTTTGCACCAAACACTTGTGTTTTGCCTTGGAAGGGCAGGGAATGCTTTGTGAGGCACCCCCACATACCACCGGCTGTGGCTAGAGGCCACCGGCTGGCTGGTGTTGCCATCGGCACTTTATTGTGCCGACCGGCACTCTTTTGTGCCGACCGGCACTAAGTTTTGTCAAAATGACACTCTTTGCCGGCCGGACACTGTGCAGTTGCTTTTTGAGATATTTTCAGACAGCTGTATAGTTTTGGTTCCCCTCCATACACGTGTATGGAGGGATGACCCTCTTAGTTAGCTTAGCTTGTAAGCTTTGCAAGCTTTGCTTGCCTATAAGAGGACCACTCCTCTTCTTGGCTTAGGGTTACAAAAATTTTAGACATTTTAGACAGGCCAAGCTCTGGTTTTTAGGGTTAGGATAGATACACATCCTATCTCTCTTCTTCTCTCTTGTTTTGTACACTAGGTGTTTGTGTCATACTTTTGCTCACCAACACCTAGTGTTTCACCTTCCTTGGGTTCTTGAAGGTCCAGAGGTTTGTTTTGGAGCTTTGGAGCTGGTTTGGTGCTCAAGGAAACCAACACATCCCCATTGTTGAAGAGGTCTACAAGGGTGAGCCAACTAGTCCTTTTTTTCCCCATTCTTGCACTCCATTTCTACTTGCTTTAGAACTGTTTTGTGCTTAGTGATTAACACATAAAAGTTCTGTTTTTAAGCCTCTTTATTGTTTATTAAGAGTGTTTTGTGGTTTGAGCAAGCTTGACCACCCTTAGGCCTTGAAAAGGCCCTTCTTTGTGCCATTTTGTGAGAGATCCGAGACTTTGGTGTTAGGATCTCTTCACCACTGAAATCTTGAGGGATTTCAGTGGTGAAGATGATGCCTTAGAGTCTCAAGAAGGAGAGGACCACCCCCTCTCCTTGATGTCCTTGAAAAAGGACAAGATTTGGCTTCTTGAGGGAGCTTGTGCTTAAGTGTGTGTTGAGCATGTTTGGTTTGTTTTTCATGCTTATATTGCCATGATATAACATGTTTCTAAGTTGGTTTAGGTCCCTTATGCATGCTTAGCATAGTTGCCTTGTAATGCCTTTTGATCCTCTAACATGCCTAGGTTGTATGTGCCTTAGCTTCTAGCATGTTTTAGGCTTGCATTTGTGAAGTTTTTGTGCTCATATTTCCATGTTTTAGGTCTGTCTCATGTTGTTTGAGCCAACCATAGCATGTTTAATATAGCCTCTTTGCATTGGGCTTGTTGGCCTTAAGAGCATGAGTGTGTAGCATGCCTTGCTTGCTTCATTTTTGACGGTTTGGAACCATTTTGCATGCTATTTCAGTCCTTCATACATGTTTGTTTGATTGCTTAGCATGCCTCTTTAATGCTTTAAGAGTATGTGTTAAATGCTCCATGTTTTGGCTTTAATGCATGCCTTTGGATTCATGTCATCTAGATGCCATCTAGGTGGTCCTTTAGGCTTAGTTTTATGTGTTAAAACTCTGTTTTTAAGTGTTTAAGTATTGCCATGTGTGGTTGTGCTAAGTGTGGTTCAAAGCCTCATCGATTTGCTTTGAACCTTAGACCATTTGCATGCTTTGTTTGGCTTGTTTTGTTGCATGATTTGGCATCATGTTTTGCATGATTTTCAGAGCTTTACAATGTGTGTTTATTGTCCTTGTTTGGTATCTCCAAGTGTGCTTGGGGGTTGCCATGTTTATGCCTTGGGTTTGGACCATAACACTTGCATGTGTGTGTGTGTGTGTTTAGTCTCCATTTCTAGGCACTTTGGCCACTGATTTTAGGCCAATTAGGAGTAGTCTAATTCATGTTTTAGTCCACTCCATTGCTTGGTTTATATGCCTCTTTGCTTAGGTTGTATGCCTAACATGTTTAGCTTGCTCGCATTGTTCATGTTGCATGCTAGATAACATGCTTAGAGTTGCATTGCATAAGCATGCATGCTTGGCCTCTTGAGATGAAAATGATAGAGGTTGGCACCCTTTCATGTTTACTTGGTTTGCATGCATTTGAAAGTGAAGTTGCATCCTTGGTTCCTTGGGCCATCATGCATGGAAATGCGCGATTGGTGGTCGGCGGGAATCGAGGCACATGCCCCTTGAGTCAAAAACATGATAAGGGGTATGTGTAGTGCATAAATACCTTGAATCACATTGCCATGCATGTTGTTGTCCTCTGCTGCTGTGAGTTGCAGGTTTTGCAGGCATTTAGTGCCGGCCGGCAGTGTTTAGTGCCGACCGGCAGTAAACAAGCTGCCGATGGATGAATTTTGTGCCGGTGGCCTCCTCCTTCAGCCGGTGGTGTCTCTACCCCAGCCGGTGGTACTCCCCAGTGCCCTGAGAGGTACTTCTGAGACTTTGGAAATTTTCTGAGGAGGAGAGCAGAGGAAACAGAGGCAATCCGTGCATGGCAGTGCGGTTCCGAGTCAGTCCCGAGCGCGTGTTGCATCCGGTCCTCATCCCGAGGCGGTTTACTGCTTTAATTAGATTAATTAATTTATTTGATTAATTTAGTGAAATTTGTAATATTTTAATTAGCTTGCGTAGTTAATTAATTTGTATATTCTTTTGGTCCCTCCGAGCGAGGGCATAATTGTAATAAGTGTGGGTGAGTGTGTGTATGTCTTCCAACCCCCATTTCTTTCTTCCCTTTTATTTACCTGCTTATGATGGTAGATTAGGGCATATTTGAAATTAGCATACCTTATGCAATGCATGCGTGCATCCATGCATTTGTTGACATGCACCGGGCTCGGCACATCATACAAACTGCATCGTACTTTCAATTCCAAATTGAATACGTGATAGTTGTAGCATTTCACATGCCATGTCTAGGATAGCCGAGCCTGTCTAGATTACAACTTTGCATGTGTTGCATTAGACATTTCAGTATGCTTAGGTCCATGCATGGATTTCTGATAAGCTTCTGTTTTGGCGCGGAGTACGATGTAAGTATTTATGCTTTAGCATCTCGCATGCGTGTGAATGTTAAACATGACAGCATGATTACCATGTGGCTAAATGCTTATATGAGATAAACTGTTTGAATGCCTGTGGGTGGAGGTTGGGTTGCTTGAGTTGGAAAACTCATTGAAATCCGTATTTTAGCCTACTTACGAGTAGCAAATTCCAAAACGCTTTCAAAACGAACGGATATGCAATGCTTGTTTCCAAATTAGGCGATCTAGTCTATACTTGTTTGCTGCGCGCATAACATAGTAATTCTAGGCTAATAACCGGAATAAGAACACATAACGTTTTCAAAATTGGATATCACGGTTAGTAGAGGCCGGTCTTCGGACCGGGCGAAAGGGGGTGCTCATAGCTGACCTTCCCCGATCGTACCCAAGCTCCCGAGCCAAGACATTTGGTGATGACGGACACGTGGCCTTTGACACCGAGTCAGGGTTTCCTAAATTTCCCTATTAAAAAATATTTAGGTGGCGACTCTGTATCTGGCAAAGCAGTCCATGTTTGGCACTTCTTTTCAAAAATCTGTTTCTCAAAACGATTTGCCGGATTTGGACTCTTTGGTTCAGATTAAGAACCGTGACAATTTGAGTCCGAACTGTGGTGACCCTAATATGAACGGAACGGGACTTAACCCTCCCGGGGCGTTCGGGGACGTCTACACCCACTCACCCGATCAAAGATGGCCTCTACTAATCATGATGTGATTCTTATATACAATATATGCTCTTGTTCTGATTATTATGCTATCTTTACTATGTGATGCACACAAGTATAGACTAATTCGCCCACTTTGGAACATTTTGATTTCATGTTTGTTTTGAAAAGAGTTGGGAATATGTGCTACTTAAAATAGTAAGCTCATATGTACATTAGTCAAATCATCACAACTTAAGCGAAAATGCCTTCGTCCACTGGCATTCAAGAGGTATATCAACTAAGCACTTAGCCTCATGGTAAACATGCTTGATATGGCAAGCCAACACACATGCAATATGCTAAAGCAAGAAATGCTCACCTAGTACTCAACCGAGGCAAGCCAAAAAAAGAAGAAAATAGTTATAAATATGCATGCTCTAATATGTAAGTGACTAATGTAACACATACAAAATGCAACTAATAGGTTTAGTTTATTAACATGGCATGTGACTCAACTCAAAGCATGCAATAGCGCACGTATTCAGTTAAATAAGAAATGACAATATGGTTAGAATGATGAACCGAGCTTAATGCATGCAAAAATGGGTATTTACACATGGTAATGATATGAAATCAAAATATGGTACCACATACAACTATCATAAGCGAGTAAATAAAAGGGAGAAAGAAATGGGGATTGGAAGACATACACAATATTACAATTTTGCCCTCATGCAAGAAGGTCCGAATAAATGTCCTAATTAGCTAAATATTACAAACACCAAATGAATGAAGAAGCTAATTTTAATTACTTATTACAAATTCGAAGGAATTTAATTAACTATCTACAATACCTTAATTAATCTAAGAGCTACATGCTAATGAATTTGAACGGGAGTCAAAACCACACATACAACTGAGAACATCCTCTTGGAAACTCCTCTGTTTTGCTGCAAGATTCTGTTATGTTTGTAATTAGAAAATAATTCTATTTTTGCCTCAGCTTCTGCTCTATTCTGTCATGAAAATGACACTGTTTGTCCAAAATAGGGTGGCCGACCGACCTTAAAAAGTGGTCAGCCGGATGAAAGGGTCGCCGGCTGGCCACTGTTTTTAGGTACTGAAATTTCTTTGAGTTATGTTGACACAAGAACATAACGTTTTGTGGTTTAAGATTTTCATTGACCTTGCGGATGAACTTGTTTTGGTATTTAGTAAGGTTGTGTTGGTAGTTGGACAGATAGTTCTTGAATTGTTCATGCAATCTAGCATTTTTAGTTTCAAGCTCTAAAATTGAATGCCTCAACTGTTGCATTGTTTTTTCATCATCTTCTTTTTCAACCTGCAACATCCTTATTTTTAGTTGGTTTGCACTATTTCTTTCTTGATGCTCTGAATTATTCGATATCAAGGTTATTATTGCAATGTCCTTTCCTTCAAGTAATTGATTCCAATTTTTCTTTTCTTCTATTTTGGATTTAGAAAGTGCCTTTAGTTTTTCATGTAGATTAGCAATTTGAGCATCCTTTGATTCCTCAGATTCTTGAGACTGTTGCATTGTTGAGCTACAAATGCTATCATGATGTTGGTTCATCCGCTCATTATTTTCTTTTTCATCACTTTCCTTATTGTTCTCTTCTTCCTCTTGAAATTCAGTGCCTTCATCTTCTTCTTCCTTGTCTCTTCTTTCATTTTATATTCTTCTTTGTGTTCTACTTCTTCATTTTCTTCTTTGGCTTCCTCTTCTGCACTGCTTCCTTGATCTTCTTCTCCATTGCTTGTTTTTTGTTCTTCTTTGTTGCATTCTCCTTCTTTGTTCCCTCATTCTTCTTCAAATGAATCTTCTAATGTCTGCTTGAATTTGGCCAATATCTTTTTTGCTTCTTTCTTTTTGTTTTTACCAAGACAAAACTCTTCTGATGGTTTTTAACTAGCTTCTCGTTATCTACCTGTAACAGAAGGGTCTTTTATTAGAGAAATATTAAAATTTCACTGAAATTTCAGAGAAAATTTTATGGGTCAGTGAAAATTACACACAATAAGACATAATTTTATGGGTTAGAGAAAATTATGAAACAAGCAACATAATTTGAAATTTCACAGAAAATTAATCTCAATCAGTCAAGATACATAAGTTATTCCATATAAGTTATTGCATCGCAGAGAAAATTGCAGATAAATTTTGATTAACACTAGTTTATAAGTTATTCCATATAAATTAATGACAAGGCGGGAAACAAACCAGTGGTTAGAGAAATTTTGGAATTTCACTGAGACTTGAGTGACAATAGAAATCTAACCTGTCGAGGTGCTAGAGATTGGATTGGTGTTTTTTGCAATTGTTGGGTCAAGCTTTGCAGGTTCTACTTGACACATCTTAGGAATTCGGTGTGTTACTGTTTCCCAGTCGATGATAGTTGCATGTTTGCATAGCCAATATTGTGATGGAAATTGAAGTATTTAAATTTTACTAAACATAGAAATTTGTAAGTGTCATAATTGTAAATATAAATGGAAATTCTACTTACTAGAAATACAATGACACACCCCGTAACTTTCTCTGGAGTTTTGTGCAATGCTGTTATAGAATCGATCAATGTTGCTGTTATTGCTTCTGGCTAATCATACTTCTTCATTGATTCAAGCGGTTCCATGTACTTGATAAAATCTCACCTTATTGAATTTCTGCTTGTTACAAAAAAATAAGGTTTGTTGCAAAAAATAGGGTTAGACACAAGTACAAGATAACAATGATCGCTACACCTTTGAAGTCATTTGGTTGCTTCCCTTTCATTGCTTTGACCGATGCCTTCTTTAGAACAGGACCAGTGAGTCTCGTTTCATTTGGGAATCTTCGCCTTAAGAATGACGTGTTTGGCTTCTTTGAGTATCTTAATGACATGGCGCCTTTACCACATTCCAAACCAAAAATCAAGGTCATGTCATTGGTTGTAAAGGTCAAGTTCTTCTTACCAATTGTGAATGCTTTGGTTTTTTCATTGTATCGTTGGATGATTGCAACTACATCATCATTTGATTTCCTACACTTCCTTGGATCCATCA
Source organism: Camellia japonica (assembly GCA_030407325.1). Classification (NCBI taxonomy): domain Eukaryota; kingdom Viridiplantae; phylum Streptophyta; class Magnoliopsida; order Ericales; family Theaceae; genus Camellia; species Camellia japonica. The sequence goes on from JAPPVO010004812.1 coordinate 9,165, forward strand.
TTTCCGTTGTTAGAGCTTGGATCAAATACCAGAATGGAGTCTTTTGAAGTTCTACAACTTGGTTTGAATTGAATTTAAGTGTTTGAAAAAAGGACACAACAGATGAGAGGTTTGATCAGTATTGAATGTTGTAATTAGCTCTCTTCCTTTGGAGTTTCACAAATCTTTTTCCCTTTGAGCTTGAGTCTTTTGAAATTGGTGTATTCCTCTTGATGCATGTTGCTTCTTTGACTTGGACTTCTTTTTTTAGGTGTCGAGTTTGTTGTGTTTTGCTGCTGCTGCGTTTTGATCTAAGATCGTAACTAAAAAACTCAGAGACTTTTTGTTTTTTTGTTTTTTTTTTGTGCTGTTTCTGGTGTTTTGCTGCTTTTGCGTTTCGCTATTTCTAGACAATGAAAACATAAAGATGTTAGCATTAAATCCCAGGGAAAATTAAACATGCCAGAGAAAATTAAACACAAGGGAGAAAAGTAAGGTGGCCAGAGAAAATTAGACACGGACAAGAGAGTACTAAGTGTTTCCCCGTAGAATATATCTAGCCACAGAAAATTTTCAAAAAAATAAATAAATTAAAATGGCAGAGAAAATTGAGCCATGGCGGAGAAATTTTCAATAATTGCTAAAATTACATATAGATGTAAAATATAGTCAGAGAAAATTTAAAAAAGAAACATAAATCTAGCAAGCCACAGAAAATTAAAATGCTAGAGAAAATTAAACATGGCAAAGAAAATTAAGCCATGACAAAGGAGGAACAATCAACTTATATTTTTAACATCTTATTGTGTTTTGGGTAACATAGATATTTGTTGGAATGGACTGCACAATGGGCCCATAGGATTTATTAAGTGGTTTTTAACAAAATAAATTAAACATGACATTGAAAATTAGACACACACATGAGAGAAAAGTAATGTGGCCAGAGAAAATTATAAATGTTGGAGAAATTAGACACACATGAGAGTACTAAGTGTTTTTCTGTGGAATACATCAAGCCAGAGAAAATTTTCATTCCCAAAGAAATTTTCTATAACTTAGAAAATTAACAAACGAATACACAATTAGCAAGAGAAAATAAACAAAGCAACATAAACATGCCACAGAAAATTATACACCAGAGAAATTTAGAGGAAAATAAGAATTGAACAAAATAAACATGCCAGAGAAGTTTTCAAAAAAGAAACATAAATCTAGCAAGCCACAGAATATTAAAATGCCAGAGAAAATTGGAGAGAAAATCAAAAAGACAACTAGACAGAGGAAATCAAGCAAGGCACATAAAGTAAATGGAGTCTGATATGTTCAGACAAATTTGATGGTTGTTTAAATATGGTAAGAGAAAATTCAAACTCGATAGAAAATTCATCACAAGGAGAAAACTAATAAGTGAAAATCAAACAAACAATATAAAATTGAAATGGTAGAGAAAATTACAAAGAAAATCAAAGAGACAACTAGCCAAAGAAATTCAAGCAAGGAATAGAGAGTAAAAGGAATCTAGTGTGTTCATAGAAAATTGTAATGCCAGAGAAAATTCATCTCAAGGGGATATCTTAATATTATTACGAAATCAAAACCCTAATTAATGGAACGGTATTATAAAATGCAATGAACTGTAGATATAGAGAAAAACTAGTTCAGGAATAAAAACGCTTATTAGAGTGAGGTGATGAGGATGAAACCTTAATTACGAATGAAGATGAATTGAAATGAAGATGAATAGACTCAAAAATAAATAGTAAAATGCGTCAGAGAAATTTGTGAGGAAGAAATTTCAAAGATTTTCGAGGAAGATGAAATCCTAGCTTCGATGAATATGATGAAACCGTAATGTCAATCGTGAAGATGATGAGACCTTAGTTCGCTCGTGTGTAGCTTGTGGATGTTAGTCGGGGATATCAGGCATCGGAATACCAGTTCGTTTTTCTTTGATGAATGTCGAAGGTATTTTCATCCAAAAACTGAATAAAAAGTGCGCGTTTTTTTGTTCGAGGGACTTGAGGCATCATACTATTTTTTAATGTCCTTTATCCTCTAAATTGCTATTATTAGGGATTTTAAAAAAAAAATTCCATTTTTATTTTACACAATCCCACATCTCGAAAAAAAGAAAAAAAATGAGTTGTTTTATTTCTATAAAGTAAACATATGCTACCATTTAATATTGTAGTATTGTGCATGTTTCAGTCGAAAACAATTTAAATTTTAAAATAAAATATAAAATTTGTAAGTAATTAATTTTTGTGTAAATTGGTTAATCTTTTGATTGATTTTAACGATTTTATTAATATATATTATTTTATTTTTAAAAGGTATGTTTAAATTTTATGACAAACTTTAACATAAAATAAACTAAAATTAAAAAATTTATAAAATGAAGTTTATTTTTAATTTATTCTATTTTTTGCATCTTTACCAATTAAATTATGACATATATTTCTTATTATGAACTTAAAATATACAATTAATGACATAATAACTACATAATATATATATATATATTCTAATAAAATGGTTAAAATTTAATTCATTATAGTTTTTTTTATACTTTTTAAATAAATTTTATATTATTATTTAATTTAAAATTGTTTTTAATTATTTATTTAGACCATGCATTGTCCGGATTGATATGCTAGTAAACTATGGGTCTTTTGGTAACACAGGCCTCGTTTGGAAATAGGTTAATTTAGTTATTTTTTGATTATTTAGCTAAAATATGAACTAAAAAAAATTAGTATATTTGGGATAATTATTGACTTTTTATAAAAAGATGTGCAAAAAATAGAGAGAAAAGAGAATTTTGACTTTTTGATATGAGTTATTGATTTTTTGACTTTTTAATAACTTTTTGACTTTTTAATTAAACCGACTAGTGCTCAAACGAGACATAAAAAAAAGATAAAAGTCAATTTTTAACTTAACCGCGTTATCTTTGACATGAAATGATAAAAAAAAATTAAATAAATCAAAAAAAAATTACCTCTTAACCATATTATCAAAGAGCTACAACAAACAGTCCCGTTGTACATGACCCATCCCTACGTGGCGTTTGTTTATGACCGTTTTGAGGCCTTATTGGCGAGAGAGTCAATGCGCTCACACGTGCACCACCTAACATTCTTCTGTTTTCACATCCCTCCATCTCAAGCCCTTAAACATCTGGTTCTCTTAGCTTCCAGATGGGTAATAATGCTTATGCATCCTCGTCTTCTTCCTCCAATTCAAACCTCACAATTCTAATTCTAGTCAGAGAAAACATATATTGGAGGATCAATTGCCTCTCTACTCACATATGCTCATACATTATAATATATATGCATATATATAGGGCAAAACAAAGACTTGTGGTGGACCAATGGATACTTCTTCTTCTTCTTCTTCTACTCAGTCGCTCACATTCTACGATTTCCTTGATCGAATGAGGAACCCTGCTTCCCTCGATCTTGTCCGATCCATCAAAAGGTCTCTTTTTTACTTTGTGATTTCGTTGATTATGCTTGCTCCACCCTAGAAATCCTGTTTATTTCTTTTTAAGATGACCCAGAATAGAGAAATTATTTTTATAGTTAGCATAGATGATCAACCCACCAAAAGTAATCTCACTGAATCAAATTAGGATCAATTTGCTTTTGTATGTTTCATTTGAGCTTGTTGTGCGGTGTTTCATAATTTTTGTTGAGCTTTCAAAACTCTGCTTATATTGTCAACTTAAAAGGATTATCATTATTTAGGGGCCACTTCCATCCACTCAACAGTAGTTAAATCAACAGATTCCTTGTCTCTGAGCAATGCACGTGCACACACACACGCAACGACGAAAGTATTGGGCCTATGTTTTGCTTATTACTAGTTTGTGTTTGGATTAGTCCCACCCATGTGATAAAGTTGGGTCCCAAGGTTGGTTTATATGTGTATTTAGGTTAGGATACTAGAATCTGGAATCTACTACGAAACCTAATATATGTAGAATTTTGTGACCTAATTGCATGAAACTAGGATTCTCATAAATAGTCATGTGACTATAGGATTTTCTGAGAGAAATTTGAGAGATTGGGGCGAGGGAAAAAATAGAGAAGTAAGGGGTGAGAGAAAAAATACCGCGAGGGTACTGGGTAAGCAAGGGTTCAACTACCTTTAAGCATGGCGTTCGGGTCATAGTGTAAGTTTTGAATGTTTTGACCATCTCATATGTATTCTCTATTTTTATCATAGTGGAAACTCTCTGCTGTGGATGTAGGTAATTTGGGCTGAACCATGTGAATCTGTGTGATTATTTTTTCTCTTTAGTGTGTGCATGGTGTGCTTCCATTTGCGTTGGTGGGATATGGTATAAATCCCAACAGTTTGCTCATGGAATTTGATTGGCACTATCTCCATTTATTCTCAAACCACATATAAATAAATGCTGAGATTATGATGGTGATATCTATAGTATTAATTCTTGTAATGGTGACATATATTCAGGAAGGACTAGCTTTTTCATTTGCGAAAGAGTTGAGTTTTCTTCGTCTCTGGTATTGGTATTGCATAGTTATTGTCAATTATCAATGACATTACTTTTCTAAGAAGTTTAGGTTTGCTTGAATACAGTTCTTTGCTCTTGAAAGCAGAGAAGATGAAAATTCCATGGAAAATGCAACCCATACACCATCTTGGGAACATGCATTTCAACTTTCAAGGAAACTATGTATGATAGTTTTTGTGTTTTTTAAAAAAAGATGGGTACTCGAGTTGATTAAAGTTGTGAGTAACCTAGAATGGTTGCAAATGTTTCATCAACTGTAGACAGTGAAAAAGATCTTTTGAAAATGCTACCAACGGAGCCCTTAATTTAAATTAATTGGAGGAAAAGTGTAGTTTGAAATATTCTTCAAAATTGGAAGAATCTGTGGGAGAGTAGTGAATAAAATGTTAGCTCTCAAGTCAGTGAAAAAAACCAAAGAGAGGGAGGGGCGAGGGGAAAGAACACTCAGAACAGTGACTCTGTTTTTGAAAGAATAAATCAGTCCAACAAAATTCCTATGAGGCTGTTTGAAAAACTAGAGAACCTGGTTTAGTAATTATTACTCCATCTGGTTTCAAAAGTAAATGTCTTCCATTTCTTTCAAACGCGCAACATGAGGAATAATGATGTCACTTTCCAGCATGTATGGCTCTATGCAAAAATGATTATGATCATTTGTTATTTGAAGCCACCTTTATTTATATCATTTCTTTCTCAACACCATCATAAGACATGCCCTCTCTTTCTATTTGGATGATAATTCCATTTCATGAACCTGGGTTTCTTTTCTTGTGGGTAGCTTGCTAATTCTTTCACCATTTGAACTTCTAATTCTAAATGCTGTAACTAATTCCTCGCAGTTTTATCGTATCGTTTTCTTTTTACGCGGCAAATACTGAAAATGATGGCCAAAGGTTACAAGATTTTCTCTTGACAATGGAAGCTGCTATTAGGGATCATCCATTGTGGGCTGGTGCTTCAGAGGAAGAAATTGATTGCGCTATTGAGGTAACTGTTGTTCAGTACACACTTTCACTTACTTTCTTCCAATTAAGATTTGAATAATTTCCTGATTTGGTCGATAGGGCTTGGGTGTTCTGGTTTTTTGTGCACATTGTCTTCACAAAATACATGAGTTATCACAAGGTTAATCCAACTTTTATTGTTGAAGGTTCAAGCCAATCTAAACTAAAGGAAAGTTTTCATTTTATCTCGTACTCTTGGTATTGTTTTGAAAATTTCCAAGGAGAATTTTCCAGGTCAAGACTCAAGAATGTCATGACTAAGATAAGGAGTTGATAGGGCTCAAGTTTTCTATTACCTAAGCTACTTGGGATGCAAATGATAAGGTTTTTGGTACTTAAGGGATAAATTATTTCTAAAGCATTTATCATTCTGGAAACCTGTCACCCTCTCTCTAACCACAACGAAAAACAAAATACAAGCTTGGTAGTTGCTTGAAGCTTTAGCTAGTGTAGTGTAGCCAAACTTGAACCTATTCCTAAGCAGTAAGCACAATTGAGCTTGTTGATTAGTTTAAATGGACATTATTTTTGTGAAATACAATATTCCTATTTACCTATGCACTAAACACCATTCTCAAAGTGCTTTTGCTTCTTTTCTTGAGCACTACTTTATTTGGGCAAGTTCTTAAGGGTTTATGTTTCTTCAAAATGCTTATGTTTGATCCTTTATTTCAGCATCAAAGTGTTTTAACAATTTGATATGGCCTGAAAAGGTTATTAAAATAATCTTAATGGTTGAGATAATGAATATTATAGGAGGATTATGAATTTGATGGTTGAAGAAGAGAAAGAAAGATAGGAAAATTGGAAAAGTCTAGGTAGTTGGGCTTGGGATTGTAAGAACTCACGCCAAAAAAGAAAAACCTCTCGTCTGGGTATAACTGGCTTCAATTCAAAATAGTTTGTTGTTGATTCTCTTGTAAGTCCTTTTTTTTTTCAAAAGTTAATTGATGATTCAAATGTTTAATCTTTTGACCCTCATAAGATGATTTGGAAGGCTCATAAGTTGATTTGGAAATGTAGTTGTGCCACTTAAAGAAGGTTTTTCTGAGGAACTTGGTTCATAAAAAACTCAATACTAATTATCTGTTTCAGATAGGGAGACCTAATCGTTGTGTACTCCCTCAATGGTGTGTTATGTGTAGGATGTATGAGGAGAGTTGTGGTCATTCATTTTTGCATTATCTTATAGCTTTGGCTTTATAATGGAGACTGATGTGATTAGTGTATTTGGATTGGGTTCAACCTTCCTCGTGTTCAAATATTAGAAATTGAGTTTTAAGAATATGGCCATAATAGCAAAACCTAGATTTTTTGGATTCACAAAGCGACCCTGGAACATTCTCGACCTAGCTCAAAGCCCCATATCATACCTCTTTCCATTGATTGGCTGATTATTTAACTCAAGGCTTCCATCACTACAACAAACAAAGGGGTTTTGATGCGAAACATGTAGATGCAAGGTACTTGGATCGATGAGTGGCAAGACAGTAAATTGGGATTAGGGGTAACATTGTTAGTTTTGATCTAACAAATTTTGATTGACTGATTCCTATTTTTCTAGTGTGACTGATAGTGTGACAACAAGGGGAACACTTTGATTTGCATGCGTAAGATATTTTTGGTTAAAAGGAATCAATCATGCATTCCAGAATCCAATATTCACTTAAAAATGATTAAGGAGTTGCATAATAAAGCTCATGTGGGAAAGGAAAAGACCTCTGTGCTAGTGATGCTTCTTACTTTTGGCCTTCTTTGTGTCGAGAAGTACCTACAAGTAAGTTTATGAAAGGGTTCTGTATTTGTCAAGTTTCGAAGGGCGTGACAACAAATACAGGGTTTAATATGCCATCCTCACCTGTACCTATTTAACCATGGCTTGATGTAAGCATATATTTTGTGTTAGGAACATAGGGCTACCTCATACACATCTAGGTCTTTTTTTTTTTTTTTTGTTAGTAGATTGCGTATGAAAAATGACTCATTTTATCACTTTGAAGAAGACTAAAGATGCCGTGAATATAGCACCATTACATTTTTGAGTGGTCTACCAACTACATAGATTGCTAATCTCCCTTGTGTCTAACAGAGAAAAACGGTTCCTCAGCCATTTTTACTGATGCTTGTGGTAGTTGGCTAGCACCAAGTTGGACTTCAATTGCATGTATTGCTCTTAGAAGGATGGGCAAACTAAGGTTGAAATGCGAGAATTTTTTATGATAAGTTTGATGGGTAAACTAGGCTTGAATTTTTTATACCCATCCTGCATAACCATGCATACTTCTCAAGTCCACCATAAATAAAATGTTAAGAAAGTTTATACATTAACTGGCTAATCATCTAAGGCTTACAAACTAAGTCTTCACAAAAGAATATACACTTAAATCACTTTATGAAATAATATTTAGGGACCACTCATTAATGGCTCCAAATCCCATAGTAGTACATAGGGTGGAAACCCCACAAGGGTAGGTACAATTCCACGCCACGCCCATCTACATTTGCAAAAATAAAGGCATCACGAGCCAAAACTTCTTGAGTCACATAGCCCATCAATGTTGATTTTGACATGATAATTGGCAGTGAGACGTTTCTGGCTAATTTTGTGTTTGGGCTGCATGCGAGTAGGTCTTATGCGTCGCCTCTATATTTTTGCTCCTTTGAGCTGGCTAAAATCTTTGAACATCTTAGCCAAAATTCTCACCCCCTTCCTGGGTCTCCATGTTTTTATTTAATTTTTGTTTTAATTATACTGTACGTAAATGAACATTAATTATGTTGTTTATGGTTAGCTTGGTTCATAAAATGAATGTGCCTGCTAGCCTAGCTAGTAAAGTTTCTTGATAATCATAGATTCATGACATAGACGTGATTGAATCCTGCCTTCACTATGTTGGTGTGGTCAATGTGTAGGGTAGGTTACCTTGTGTTCTGTTGCCCATCAGCATTAGACCTAGAAAAAGAGGAAAGTAAATAAGAAACTTATCTTGTAAAATAGGCTCATATAATGTTTCCAAAACCTAGCCTGAAAGAAAATTTATTGCACGCTGCTGCTGTTCAATAATGGACATCCAAAATTTCTTCAATTGAGGTTGGTCCATGCTGAGCCAAGTCAGGGTGCTTATAAATACACCCAAAAGTTCTCTTCATGCCCAAAATTTCTCTCAATAATTCTGATTCATAAACTTATCATCACAACGTCAAAACCCTAGATCAAAACCCTAATCTAATTAGGAAACTTTTCCTAATATTATTTTGGGAAACAAAATCAAATTGCATGCTAAATATTATGTAATTAGACCCAACTAAATAATAATAATAATAGCTACCAATTGTATTTATGGGGACCAAAAAGCCTTCAGGTTCACCTTAGGCTTCCAAACTCGATAATTGGCCTCTAGCCAATCTATGGCTGTGCACCAACATGTCCTTGGTGTTTTGCAGGGTTTGGAGAAATATGTCATGACAAAGTTGTTCTCTCGGACATTTACATCCCCCGAGGATGCCAAGATTGACCAGGAAATTTCAGAGAAAATATGCTTGTTGCAATACTTTTTGAGGCCTGAGCATTTGGATATTCCAGAAGTTTTTCATAATGCAGCTTCATGGCTGGTACTTTTGCTGCCTTTTTTTATTGCATTCAGTTCACTGTACTGATAGTAATGCTATGTTCTTGAAATTTGTAAATTTAGTTCTGCTTTAACCATAATGCCACTATACTTGGTATTTATACGA
>JAPPVO010004813.1:0-12662 GCA_030407325.1 Camellia japonica
CGGCGGTGAATAATAACCTCCGACGGTGAATAGTAACCCCGACGGTGAATAGTACCTCCGGCGGTAAATAGTGCCGCCGGCTATTTAATTTTGCTCGCTTTATTATATGCTATTTAGGGGGCTATTTAATTTATTTCAACGATTTATGTTTTAAATATCAAGTTTGTTTGTACTAACCAATTAATCAATGTCGCATAATCATCTCTGCAACCTCCCTTCATTCTTTGCTTATTTCGATTAAAAAGTTGTGAAAAATTAAGATTGTGATTCAAATACTCCTCTCGTTAGTGAAATACCCTTTAAACAGCCGCCTCTACTATTCACCTTACCTTATGTCCGAAGCGAAGGCGAGTCAAAAGAAAGTAAACAATTAGAAAAAAAAAAGCATGATCCTATTTAATGCGATATGGCTAATGCAACACATACAACGTGCAAGTAATAAGCTCGGCTACTAGCATGGCATGCGAGTCAATTCAAGGCATATGATAGAGCATATATTCAAGTAAAGAGTTTGAATTTGACATTTGAATAATATGATGAGCCGAACTTTTATGCATGTAAACGAATGGATGCAAATCATGGAAAATGATAGTTTAAACATGATGTCCTTAATCTAACCATCATAAGCAGTGAAATAAAAGGGAGAAAGAATGGGGGTTGGAAGACATACAACTTATTACATATTTGTCCTCACGAAGGAGGGTCCGAATGAATTACTGCGCCCTCACGCAGGAGGATTCGAATGTCCAAGTGTCCAACTAAATAATTATTACAAAACCAAATGAATAATAAATGAAAGGGGGCTGTCTAATTTATTACAATAATTGATGTAAGGCAAGCCTTGACACAATAAATTCGGTATAACGTCCGACTGTAACAAGCCCGCGGGGGACCTCGCTACAGTTCGGACTCCCTTTTGTGTTGCGGTTCTAAATCTGAACCAAAGAGTCCAACTCTGGCAAATCGTTTTGAAGAAAAACAGATTTTTGAAAAGTAGTGCCAAACATGGACTGCTTTGCCAGATTACAGAGTCGCCACCTAAATATTTTTTAATGGGGGAATTTAGGAAACCCTGACTCGGTGCCGAAGGCCACGTGTCCGTCATCACCAAATGTCTTGGCTCGGGAGCTTGGGTACGATCGGGGAAGGTCAGCTATGAGCACCCCCTTTCGCCCGGTCCGAAGACCGGCCTCTACTAACCGTGATATCTGATTTTGAAAACGTTACGTGTTCTTATTCCGATTATTAGCCTAGAATTACTATGTTATGCGCGCAGCAAACAAGTATAGACTAGATTGCCTAATTTGGAAATAAACATTGCATATCCGTTGGTTTGAAAAATACTTTGGAATTTGCTACTCGCAAGTAGGCTAAAATACGGATTTCAATGAGTTATTCCAACTCAAGCAATCCAACCTCCACCCACAGGCATTCAAACAGTTTATCTCATGTAAGCACTTAGCCGCATGGTAAGCATACTCTCATGGCAACATTCGCACGCATGCGATATGCTAAAGCATAAATACTTACATAGTACTCCAAGCCAAAACAGAAGCTTATCAGAAATCCATGCATGGACCTAAGCATACTGAAATGTCTAATGCAACACATGCAAAGTTGTAATCTAGGCAGGCTCGGCTATCCTAGACATGGCATGTGAAATGCTACAACTATCACGTATTCAATTTGGAATTGAAAGTACGATGCAGTTTGTATGATGTACCGAGCCCGGTGCATGTTTAGACAAATGCATGGATGCACGCATGCGTTGCATAAGGTATGCTAAAATAGACGTGCCCTAATCTACCATCATAAGCAGGTAAATAAAAGGGAGAAAGAAGTGGGGGTTGGAAGACATACAAACCACTCACCCATACTTATTACAATTATGCCCTCACACGGAGGGACCAAAAGAATATACAGTCCAAAAATAATACAGTCCGAATACAAAATGAATTAATTATTACAGAAATTTCTAATTATCAAATTAAATGTTAACATAAGAAAAAGGGGGGGCCTCAGCCTTGCCTCGGGATGCGCAAATGATGCATGTTCGATCTAACTTGCCCGGAAAGCCCACACCGTAGCACTGCTGCCTCTGTTTTCACTGCCCTGCCTTTCTGAAAATTCCCAAAGTCCAAGAACACCTTCCATACACACTGAAAAGTACCACCGGCTGGAGGAAATTCCCATCGGCTGTTTATAACGACCATCGGCTGCTCTAGAGGCTATCGGCCAAAAATACAGTGCCGGTCGGCACTCTGTTCTGCCGGTCGGCAGAAAGTTCCTGCAGGGGACAGTTTGACAGCAGCAGCAGACCAGCAATGCATGGCTTGGGTTTTTGGGCATATGTATGCACGGCCATTGCCTCCTATCATGTTTTGGGGATCAAGGAAGCATGGCCCTTAGTCCTTGGGCCATCAATTATGCATCTTGATGCATGATGACCTAAGGAACCAAGGTTGCATTTTTAATGGGAATGCATGCAACACACAAATGAGACCAAAACCTTATCATGCATAGATCAAAGGTCTTGGTGACCAAGGGTTGAGACAAGTTGCACCACTTGTAGTGTGAACTTCCCTCAACCCTTATACTTGGCTTGACAACCCCAAACCAAGTAATGCAATGCATGTTATGCAAACATGATTCCATAATGCAACCTTAGGCTAGGATACCAACATGCCAAATGTAATGCAACATGCAAGGTGCAAATGCAATGTAAGCAAGGGACAAATCAAGCATAAGTTTATCATGCTAGAACACTTAATGAAACAAGTGTGCAACAAACATGAAGCAAGCATACAATGGCGGGTTTAACCACAATGGGGCAGCCCTCAAATCTCCCGAAAACAGTGGCAAAAGGTGCCCCAAAACATGAGCAAAATGCTACACAAACAATGCAAGTTAATAGGCCCAAAACCAAGGGCACCAAAGAGAGCATCTAACTGCCATCAACATGACCACTCATGGCACATATTGGACAACCAAAAACAAATTCTTAGCATGCAAAAATACACCTAAATCCCCTTATATGGCAGTCCCAAAATGCCTTGAAACATGGAAGCATGCAAATGGCCCATTCTTAGGCATAACAATACAACATTTCAAAGCATGAATGAGATGGTAAATGGGAACTTATAGGCATGATACAAGGACTGAAATGTGATCTAAAATGATGCCAAATCATGAGATCAAGGTAGGCTAAACATGTTAGGGACTCACACACCCAAAACTTGCAAGCCAACAAGCAAGACAACAATACCAAACATGCCAAACATGGTAAAAACAGTGGCTAACAGCCCCTATACATAGTAATATGATGCTAATGCCCTCATGGAACTATGCTAAAACATGCAAAGAACATGGCTTAGATGCATGGCATACTTTTAAGCATAAGAGAGCATTTCAAAGCAAGTATGAGAGACATGCTAAGGGTCATAAATCCGACCAAAAACAGAGGCTAAACATGCTCCAAAACACTCAAAAAAAACTCTGAAATGAAGCTAGAACCGACCATGCACACATGATACTTTTTAGGTCAAAGAACAAGGCAAACAAGGGACAAAGGGGAGAGGGGTGTCTCTCCCCTATATGAGACTTGAAACCATCTTCCCCACCACTGGAAACCCACTGGTTTTCAGTGGTGAGAAGGCCAAAAACACCAAGCAAACAAAGCCTAAAGAAAAGGCACAAAAAGGGCCAAAACAAGGCCTAAGAGGGTGAGTTCTCACTCAAATCAAAAGGTGACCTTAAAGAAAGTTCTTAAGCAAGTAAAAACAAGATTTTTTTATGTTATACACAAAGCTTAAAACATAAAGCAAGAGGGGTAGAAACTAGTTGCAAGAATGGGGAAACTAAAGTAAAGAGTTTACCCTTGAAGATCCTTTGAAGAACAGGTGGTCCAGCCACTCTCTAATGATCAAAGTCAGTCCAAAACCTCACAAAACAACTCTCCAAGTCTCTCAATCTCGAGCTAAGGTGTAAGGGTGTGTGTAATGGTGCAAAAGTAAGATAAAACACACCTTTTAGGCCTAAAACACACACACAAGGATGAGAGAGAAGGAGATATAGATATATATGGATGTATATCAGAGATATAGAGATATATCTCTGGTTTTTGCCTTCAAAGTCTCTAACCTAGCTCAAGGGAGATGAGATGAGCTTAAATAGGCAACTAAAGCCAAGACTTAATGGCTAAGCAAAACCAAAAGGTTCAAGGGGGGGCAAAGGAGTCTTGGCTTCTTGGAGAAGCCAAGACAGCTGGCCAAGCTTCTCCAAGAAGCTTGGCCAAAGGTGCAAGCTTCTAGAAGCTTAGAGGGTGCAAAGGGTGCAAAATGGCCACACCTATGCACGGGGGAATGTGATGGTGCATTCCAGCTGGCACAGCTGGCATGCACCATATCCTAGGGGTTCAAAGGGTGCACACCGGCCGGCCAAAACAGTCACCGGCACAAAAAAGTGCCGGTCGGCAATTTAAAGTGCCGACCGGCCAAAGTTTTTGAGGAAACAGTGCCGATGGCTAAGAGGGAGTGCCGGTGGAGTTCAGGGGCGGCCGGTGGGCTTCAGGGATGGCTAACAAGCCTCCCCCTACCTTCAAATGCAAAAACACACAAGCCTTGGTGTAAAACCAAACACAGAACAAACCGGTTGAGAGGTCCTGAGGCACGACGCGCAGCTGGAACCTCCGGGAACTCAAAACGAACACAAACATGGATAATCACCGAGCGTTCCAACGGTGACGTCCAAGTCTTGAGGACAGTCAAAAATGGGGTGTCTACACCGACCGAATTCAATTAATCATATTGGTTCTTTATGTTGGTTGTAATCCAATTTTAACCAATTTTATTAGCCTTTTTTATTACCTGTCCATTTCTTTATCTTTTCTCCTGTTTGTGCAAAAGTGATATTTACATCCACTATGAAATGCAATAAAGGAAAATCAGTGTCGACTTAACCCGAATAAACCTTATTTTCTTCAGAGGAAATCACAAAGGAAGAGTTAAACTTATTTACAAGTTAGGGATTTTAAGTCAAACTCAAGATGTGCAACAAGGACTAGTCAAACTCAAAAGAGTAATAATGACTTAGAAAAACCCAAACTTGAGTGATAATGACTTAAAATCCAAACTTGATAATAAGTGATAATGACACTTTCCTTGGTGATTTCCAAGGGTCAATTACTCCCTTAAAAGTAAACACACTGATGAATAAAGAGAAATGAAAAATAAAAGATTGTGCTTTAGTATAAGAACATGTATACATTTGGGGTAGTGAACCTCCAAAGAATTTAAACCATTAAGCATGGAAGAGTTTCTTTCTTATACTTGAATCACAATCTTAATTTTTCACAACTTTTTAATCGAAATAAGCAAAGAATGGAGGGAGGTTGCAGAGATGATTATGCGAAATTGATTAATTGGTTAGTACAAACAAACTTGATATTTAAAACATAAATCGTTGAAATAAATTAAACAGCCCCCTAAATAGCATATAATAAAGCGAGCAAAATTAAATAGCCGGAGGCACTATTTACCGCCGGAGGTACTATTCACCGTCGGGGTTACTATTCACCGCCAGAGGTACTATTTACCACCGGAGGTTACTATTTACCGCCGGGATACAAATTATTTAAAGTAATAAATTACAACAATTTATATACAATATTTAAATTACAGCAGATATATGGGTGGTGCAGTGGTGCAGCCATCCCATTAAAGCGATAAAAAAAAGTTATAAAACGAGATAAATAAAGTATTTAAACAAATTAGGTACTATTCACTGTCGGGGTTACTATTCACCGTCGGAGGTGCGATTCACCACCGGAGGTTACTATTCACCGCCGGGATATTTAGTTAAAGTAATAAATTACAACAATTTATATACAATATTTAAATGACAGCAGATATGTAGGTGGTGCAGTGGTGCAGCCATCCCATTAAAGCGATAAAGAAAAGTTATAATTAGGTACTATTCACCGTCGGGGTTACTATTCACCGCCGGAGGTGCTATTCACCGCCGGAGGTTACTATTCACCGCCGGGATATTTATTTAAAGTAATAAATTACAACAATTTATATACAATATTTAAATTACAACAGATATGTAGGTGGTGCAATGGTGCAGCCATCCCATTAAAGCGATAAAAAAAGTTATAAAACGAGGTAAATAAAGTATTTAAACAAATTAGGTACTATTCACCGTCGGGGTTACTATTCACCACCGGAGGTGCTATTCACCACCGGAGGTTACTATTCACCGCCGGGATATTTATTTAAAGTAATAAATTACAACAATTTATATACAATATTTAAATTACAGCAGATATGTAGGTGGTGCAGTGGTGCAGCCATCCCATTAAAGCGATAAAAAAAAATTATAAAACGAGGTAAATAAAGTATTTAAACAAATTAGGTACTATTCACCGTCGGGGTTACTATTCACCGCCGGAGGTGCTATTCACCGCCGGAGGTTACTATTCACCGCCGGGATATTTATTTAAAGTAATAAATTACAACAATTTATATACAATATTTAAATTACAGCAGATATGTAGGTCGTGCAGTGGTGCAGCCATCCCATTAAAGCGATAATAAAAAAAAACAGTTATAAAACGAAGTAAATAAAGTATTTAAACAAATTATATCGCATTTTTAAATTAAATGACAATTTGCAAAAACTCACCTTATGGGGAAATGATGAATTTTCTGAGTCACAAACTTTCTTTTGACTACTCTCAAGTCTGTGGAATATGTTCTCAATTCTCAGTTCAAATTTTGAAATTACAGCTTTAGTGGTTGTTTTTTGAATGGTGTATTGATGAAATGAAAATAAAAATATTAAAGAAAATATTTTATTTTCCCTCTCTCCCTAAAGAATTCCCTCTCAAACTTACTGAGTCTTTCCTCTCCCAAAATCCCCTCTTAAACTTCTTTTCGCGCTCCCTTTCGGAAGAATGAAATAGCCCTTACAGTTCGGACTCCACTTGTGTGTTGGTTCTGAATCTGATTCACAAGTGCAATGTGAAACAGTGGAAACACAAAAAGAGTCCAAATCCGGCAATTGTTTTTGGAAAATCGATGTTTGAATCAAATGCCAAAAATGGACTGCTTTGCCAGATTTCAGAGTCGCCACCTAAATATTTATTTTGGGAATTTAGGAAACCCATGACTCGTGCCAAAGGCCATTAGTCCGTCGTTACCAAAGTGTCTTGGTTCGGGAACTTAAGTATGAGAGGGGAAGGTCAATAATTGAACACCCCACTCACCCGATCAAAGATCGACCTCTACTAATCATGATGTGATTTTTATGTACAATATATGCTCTTGTTCTATATGTAACATACAAGTATAGACTAATTTCACAAAAAGTTGGAACGTTTGATTCCATGTTTGTTTTATAAAAAATTGTTTTGAATATGTATCACTGAAAATGGTGATATCATATATACATGAATCAAAGTATCCCAATTCAAGTGATTAGCCTTCATCCACAGGCATTCAAACAGGTATATCAAGTAAGCATTTAGCCTCATGGTAGTATGTTTGATATGATAGCAATCACACTTATGCAATATGCTAAAGCATAAAAACTTACCTTATGTCCGAAGGCGAGTCAAAAGAAAGTAAATAGTTAGAAAAAATGCATGATCCTAATTAATGCGATATGGCTAATGCAACACATACAACGTGCAAGTAATAAGCTCGGCTATTAGCATGGCATGCGAGTCAATTCAAGGCATGTGATAGGCATGTATTCAAGTAAAGAGTTTTGAATTTGACATTTGAATAATATGATGAGCCGAACTTTTATGCATGCAAACAGATGGATGCAAATCATGAAAAATGCTAAATTAAACATGATGTCCCTAATCTAACCATCATAAGCTGGTAAATAAAAGGGAGAAAGACGTGGGGTTGGAAGACATACACATTATTACAAATTTGTCCTCATGAAGGAGGGTCCGAATGTCCAAATGCGCCCTCACGCAGGAGGGTCCGAATGTCCAAGTGTCCGAATAAATAATTATTACAAAACCGAATGAATAATAAATGAAAGGGGCTGTCTAATTTATTACAGATTATGTTGGTTCAAATGTATAACCATCATAAGAGTCCACTTGTTAACCAAATGAATAGTAACAAAGTGACTAATCACTCGTACTCTTACGAAGACAAGATAGAACCAATTTGGACCAAACCAGGATCCTTCTCAGTACCCACATTAACAAAAATGATTTTATTCATCAAGGGCTTAGTACACCTCTCTTCTTCTCAGTTGATCAAAATATGCAAATCCCGAGGAAATTCTTCCTCTTTGTTTTTATCAGAGTTTTGGAAAAAGTTTTCAAAAACTTTGGTCAATGCAATGATTTAAAGGCACATAGAAGTAGGTGAAAACTACTACCGTTTCATTCAGATCTTCTGGCCCAATGACTGAAACAGACTTAAAAGAAAGAAAGAAAAGACAAAACAAACACAAACAGAACAGATGCCCCTACATCATCGGAGGAACAATTCAATTTCATATTTGTTTCTCGAAAAGGGTTTGAATTTACCACCCTTAGGTGGGCTTAATTTGCCACCCTTAGGTGGGCTTAGGTTTGTGAATCTTAAAACGTACATTCGTTGAATCATTCCAACTTAAGCAACAAGCCTTCATCCACAGGCATTCAAACAATTTATCATTTAAGCAATTAGCCTCATGGTAGGATGCTAAACATAATAAGAAAATTATGTACAAGCGGGATGCTAAAGCATAACAACTCACATATGTACCGACGTCCCGCGAACAAGCTACAAAACACAATTAGAAAATATGCATGATTCCTAACTATACAACACATGTGATATGCAATTACTAGACTCGGCTACTAATATGGCATATGAAATGAATTGATCGCATGCGGTCTAAGCATATATTCAGAGAAGTATTGAAACGACAATGCGATTTGGATGATGAACCGAGCCTTGGTGCATGCAATACAAGTGGATGCAAACATGAGTATGCTAAATAAAACATGATGCCTCTAAACTAACCATCATAAGCTGATAAATAAAAGGGAGAAAGACGTGGGGTTGGAAGACATGCACACACACAAGCACACTTATTACAAGTTTGTTTGCCCTCGCGCAGGAGGGTCCGAATGAATTAATGCGCCCTCACGCAGGAGGGTCCGAATGAACTAATGCGCCCTCACACAGGAGGGTCCGAATGAATTAATGCGCCCTCATGCAGGAGGGTCCGAATGAACTAACTAGCTAACTAAATTACGTAACTAATTATTACAAAATTTGAATAAATAAGCTAGCTAATTAATTATTACAACAAGTAAATAACTAATTATGCTAAGCTATAACTAATTATGCTAAGCTAGTGAAATAAGTATAATGAACTAATTTAAATAACTAGTTTAAGCTGATTAAATAAGTAAAATACAAAGCTAATTAGCTAACTATATTAGCTAATTAATTACAGAGTAACTAATTTAAACTAGGTAACTAATTGATTACAAATATGAATTAACTAATTAAATAGCTAATCAAATTAAATAACTTACCTAATGGAATAATTAATTAAATAATTACATTCTAGCAAATTATTACAAAGTGGAACTAACTAATTAATTACATTAATTAATTAAATATAAAATTATAATGAACTAACTATTTAACTACACTAATTAATTAATTTATACAATTCTAATTTATAAAATTCGAATTAATTAATTACACTAATTAATTGATACATTTATAAAACTCAAATTAACTAATTAAATGATTTACACTAATTAATTTATTTATACAAGTCTATTTAACTAATTAATTAATTACACTAACTAAGTAATTAAGTACCATTAATTAATTAATTATAAAAAAAAAAAAAAAAACAGCGGGTCCCACTAGAAGACTCCATCAAAATTTCAAAAACAAATCCCACGAGACTCTTTCAATCTTTGCAAAACCTTCAATGTCCCGCCAAGAAGCATCACTCCATGGGTCAACATCAATAATTGGCTGCTCTAGCAGAAAAAGACAGAGTCCATAGAAGATAAAGATTCTCCTCAGATATCAGAAAAAATGCTCGCCAAAAAAAAAAAAGACAAAAAAGATTTTTGTAGATATTTTGTGTCTATAATTATTTGAGTCTGTCAGTGTAAGGATTTTCCTTCATTCACTACTTTAATAAAGTAGATATCTCTTATCCTGCTTTATTAAAGAAAAGCTGTGAAAATCTTTATACGTGTTTGTAATAATAATAGTGTCAAAATTTTGTCAAAAAAGAAGGATTGAATGATATGCGATGGGGCCCAAAGCAGTACCCGATATCATTATCCTAATCTTTATTGATAAAATTTATCTATATCTAAAATAGTAATCAAGCATATAATTGTATACTTATATGTTTTGTCTTTATGTGCATTGAAATCTTCGTCAAAAGTTTGCAATTATGTAAGAAGTTTTTCAAAAAGCCTAAGAGTCTAGGCTTGTAGACTTGTAGACTAGTCATAGATTAGGATTCTTGTCTTATTTTCTTTTTAATTGTATAAATTGGCATGCTTGCCAACGGATTGAGCAGAATGAAAAACACGGAGAATGAAAAATACAGAACACCACTTCACTCTGCTTTGTAATTTCCAACCCCTCTCAAAAAACCTCTAAGTGTATTCTCAGAATTTCAGAGTCTGTAATATAATCTTTGTAAGTATATTTTTTATTAATGAAGTGTGAGTAGTTTCTCTTTTTCCTTAAATATTTCAAAAAGGGTAACTCTTCTATTCTAAAATTTATTTTCTTTTTGGAAAAAATTAAGTTTATGGAATGCTTGTTTGCTCATTAATATTACATGCTTTGAACCTTCGTAGTATCTTCAGTTTTCTATTTTGTTACTGAGTGACCTTAGCTGAAGAGCCCGTGTGAAGCCGTGGTTAGGCGTTGGTGGGCAAATGTAGGCAGAAAGGGAAAAGTAAAAAAATGGAAAATAAAAATATACTATGTTGAATGAGGCTTAGTCTCAAGGTGGGAGTACATGTAATGAAAACAAACATTTCTTAAAAAGAATTTTTGCCATAGAAAAGAATTTTAGAATAAAAAGAGAACAACCCGAGTAGAAATATTAAGGAAATATTGTCTATAAAAGAACTTCAAAAAATCAAAAAATTTCATGATCTTAGACCCTTAGACAAAAACTTTAAGAAAAATTTCAAAAAAAAAAAAAAAATTAAAGTTTGTAGGCCCTTAGATGTAGACCTTAGTTTCAAAAAATCAAAGAATAGAATTTCCAAAAAATCAAAGTTTGTTAGCATCTAGACGTAGACTTTAGATCCATTAGATTTAGACTCAAAAATAATAAAAAATAAAAAATTAGTATATGCCCTTAGACGACGACCTTAGGAATAAAATTAAAATTAGTATTGAATTAATACAAGAATTAGAAGATCAAAAATTTAGATATCAGTTTCTTTTATCATTAGCTTCTAACAGATCTCTAGAAAATTAAAGTTTAAAAAATCAGTTTCTTTTATCACTAGCTTCTGGTAGATCTCTAGAAAATTACAGTTTAAAAATTTCTCAGATAAATAGACAGCTAACTATAAATCAAGAAGCCTTAAAATTAGCTATACAACAGCTAGAAGACCTTTTAGTATAACTGTAGAATTAATTAGATAATTCTCAGCCCAATCCCAAATAGTGGTAGACCACTAACTCAACCCCCCAAAAAATTGGTATCAGAGCAGTGTTCGGTTTTAGGACAGTTTAAAGTAGTTTATGCATTTTGCTTATGGTAATAGAGTAGTTTTTATTTTTGGACATTTTAGTTATAAATTTCATTTTATAGTAGCTTTTAATAATTTTAAAGTAGGAGTTAATTTTGTGTATGAAAAGAGTAGAGTATCTAGATTTAGAAATCAGCAGCCATAACCATCGTCTTAGCATAAATAAAAATAGTTTTCGTTGTAATTTTGAAAATAATTATATACATCAGATTCATAGTGAAAATAATCCTCAGCTAAATAGTATCATAGATTATCAGATTAATTTTGCAGAAAATATTAAAAAAGGACATAGATAAAATTAGTAATCTTTTATTTCATCCATAGAACATCTTCGTAATAATCGCAGTTTAATTAAAGATCAAGATAAAAAATTAGATTATATCCAAGATCAGTGTAGTTCTATCCTACAAAAGAGAATAGATTTAAATTTTAGAAAATTTCCCACTAAGCTAGAAATAGAAACATTAATTTCAGCTACAAATCAAATAGCTAAACAAATAGAACAGATTAATCAAATTCAAGATAATTTAAAACAGAAATTAGAAATTTTAGAACAATTAGTCAGGTCTTAGTTTATGAGTAGTGATAAAAAAGCTAATAGAGATTATCAGACAATTTTAAAACAAGCAGAAGATTTTCATAATAATCCAGAAGGAATCAGTATTTATCAAGGAGTAAGTCAATCAGATAAAATAACGGTAAGACAAAATAATATAGAAATTTTATTTTTAATTAGATTGTGTGAAAATTTGACTATCTATTAGAACAGATACACAGTTTAGAAAATCGTTTAGCCACTTTAGAAAAACAATACTTCAAAGAGGAAAAGGAGTAGAAGGACCAAATAGACCCAATCTCAGATAAACGAGGAAGATATAGCTAATAT
>JAPPVO010004814.1:0-21326 GCA_030407325.1 Camellia japonica
AAAAATAGACTTTTAGCGACCAATTTTTTTGTTGCCACAAGTGTTAATTCTTGTAGTGTCCAACCATAAAAAAACCTAACTATCTTCCCAAACACAAAAAAAATTTCTCCAATAATATCTTACAACTAAAAAGACCTACATAAAAACTCACTTCCCAAACATCACATCCAACTATAAAAAAAAAATTTCTCCAAGTAGGTTTTTATGTAGGTTTTTTTAGTTGTAGGATATTATTGAATAAAAAATTTTTGGTGTTTAGGAAGATAGTTGGGTTTTTTTGTAGTTGGATGTGATGTTTGTGAGAAAAAAAATGAAATGATTATGGGGTTAGATGTGATATTTTGTTTGGATGTGTCTTTTTTGGTTTTGCAAGAAGTTTGTCTTTTAGTGGAAAAAATCAAAAAAAAATTCCAAACCCAAGTTCCCAAACACCACCTAAGTAATGTTCAGTTCGGCACAAACTGTTGGAAAAATGGTGTTTTATATGGCTTATTTTGGGCTAACTTTGAGGCCAAAGTTGAGTGGGCCCCAAACGTCTTTTGGGGTGAGTCCGGAAAGGTGACGTGTTCCTTGCTGCGTGGCAAGTCACACGGTGAAGACGGGACGTCAAACCATTTATGAGTGAATGGAAAGTTAACGTCGTTTTAGGGTCTAACATTATTTTTTTTTAGACAAAATTCTTTTGAATTTTTTCAATTAAAAATTAGTGTGGGAATTTAATTTAAATATAAATTTAAATTTAAAATTTTGGTTTCCTGAGTGATTTCCTAAAGTTTGTAATTTAAATTTAAATTTAAATTTAATTTTTGGTTTCCTAAAAAATTTATACATTTTCCTTTATTAGATTAAACTATTTAAATAGTTTAATAAACATATTCAAACAGTTTGAATTTGTTCCACAAACGGCTCCTTAGTTTAAACTATTCAAATAGTTTAAATAAAAGGAAATATGCCAACAGTTTTAAATCTTTGCCCAACGGTTATTTTTTTTTTATTTGTTTAAATAAAAAATGTTTTTTGCAAAGGTCCGAAAACTGTTTGGAGTTTAAACAGGTTGCACCTGTTCGGACTAAGTATAGTTGCCTATAAATACATGGGTTTACCAACAGTCTTGGGGATGATTTGGAACAGTCTCTTATTTTTTCTTTTTACTGTCTAAATTAATTTTAGTGCATTATTCTTCATTTTAGATTTAAGAATAAATATTCAGAGAGTTAGAACACAGGTTTGGTTCGCCGAACAATTTGTTTTGGAGTGCTACTACAAGTTGATTAAAGATCATTGTATCCTGGGAGATAGACGCCACTCAACCGTAAGCACCATAGCGGGGCGAATCTGTCTTAAGGACAGAGTGTCACACACTCGACTTGGTCTTAATTTTAATTTGGTTCGATAAATAAATCCGGTATGTTATTTATTTATTTTGTTTGAATTTATTTTCAAGTTATTTTATTTTACACAGAAGATTGTTCCTACAATCTTAAGACAGATCAGAATTATTCTGTTTACATAATTTTTTCGTTTGTTTCCCTTTTTCATTCTTCGTAAATAATTTCGGAAGAAAATTATTTTCTGTGGATTTACAAAATAATATTCTGGTTGGAAAAACAAATAGTGATTATATGCTATTTGACAGATAGTAGTAATATACTGTCTCTTTTCTTTGACAACAACTATTAGTACGATACTGGTGTCATTAACAATTCAAAATATATTTTTGTGGAATTTTTTTCATAAATTAATTTTGGGTTTTAGAAATTATTTTCTGAGTTTTCATTAATTAAAATTTTGTTTTCAGTATTTTAATTATTGAAGTGTTACTGAAATTAATTTTCTGTGTAGAATTAATTTGGTTAAATAAATTTTTATTTTATTTCCAAATTAATTGAAAAATAAAAGTTATTTTCTTATTTCTTTTATTTTACAGAATTTAATTTCTTTTGTGGAATTATTTTGGTTAAATAAAATTTTATTTTGTTTCCAAATTAATTGAAAAATAAAAGTTATAGTTTTATTTCTTTTATTTTATAGAATTTAATTTTCTGTGTGGAATTAATTTGTTTAAATAAAATTTTATTTTATTTTCAAATTAATTGGAAAATAAAAGTTACATTCTTGTTTCTTTTATTTTTACAGAATTTAATTCTGTGAATTTGGTTTAATTTTCTGTGTAGTGTAAATTATAATTATAATTTTGTTTTATATATTAGAATTGATGGCTACTGAAACTAATGCCCAAACAAGTACTACTGTGGTGGCTGCAATGACGCCAACCCCTCTCCTGTGGTGACAGTGCCAATAAATCATGGAGAAAAGCCAGAGAAGTTCTTAGGAACTGACTTTAAAAGATGGCAACAGAAAATGTTGTTCTATCTTACAACTCTGAACCTGGCTCGTTTCCTCCGTGAAGATGCTCCTATCCTGAAAGAGGATGAAACCGACCGACAAGTGGTTGCTGCGGTTGATGCTTGGAAACATGCCGATTTCCTTTGCCGGAATTATGTCTTGAACGGACTTGACAACACATTATACAACGTCTACAGTCCAATCAAGACAGCAAAGGAACTTTGAGAATCGTTAGAGAAAAAGTACAAAACGGAAGATGCCGACTCAAAGAAATTTGTGGTTGGCAGATTCTTGAATTTTGTAATGGTTGATTCAAAAACTGTGATCAGCCAAGCTCAAGATTTCCAACTCATTCTGCATGACATTCACGCAGAAGGCATGTCTCTCAGTGAATCCTTCCAAGTTGCAGCCTTAATTGAAAAATTACCAAAAGGCTAGAAGGAATTCAAGAACTATCTCAAACACAAAGCGCAAAGAAATTTCTATGGACGAGTTAATTGTGCGTTTAAGGATTGAGGAGGACAACCGCAATTCTGAAAAGCGGGCTGGTAAGCTTTCTATGGAGTCTAAGGCAAATGTGGTGGAACATGCTTCAAAAACCAAGAAACGAAAGTCTTCTGGAGAAAGTTCATCACAATGCTCTAAAGGGGGGGATAATAAAAAGTACAAGTTTAATGACAAATGTTACATCTGTGACAAAGAGGGACATCGGGCCAAAGATTGTCGTAGCAAAGGCAAAAGCAAAAGAAGAACAAGCAAGAAGCCTGCTCAAGCCCATATGACTGAAGTGGACAAGATTTCCAATGGTGTAGATGACATCAATCTTTCTGCAGTTGTTTCCGAGGCAAATCTTGTCGGAAATCCTAAAGAATGGTGGGTGGACACTGGTGCTACTTACCATATTTGTGCTGACAAAAAGATGTTCACATCTTACTCTACAGTGGACAATGGTGAACAACTTTTTATGGGCAATTCCTCAACTTCCAAAGTTGAAGGACAAGGAAAGATTGTTCTCAAGATGACATCAGGAAAGGAACTCACTCTCAACAATGTGCTGCATGTACCGGACATTCGCAAGAATCTTGTTTCCGGATCTTTGTTGAGTAAGAATGGGTTTCGGCTAGTATTTGAGAGTGATAAATTTGTACTTACTAAGAATGGGATGTATGTAGGAAAAGGTTACATGTCTGATGGCCTTTTCAAGTTAAATGTAATGACCGTTGTACCCTCAGTTATTAATAATACTACATCTTCTTCTTACTTGCTTGAGTCTTCAAATTTATGGCATGGTAGACTAGGACATGTTAATTATGGATCTTTGCGTAGATTAATTAATATGGAATGTTTACCTAAATTTGACATTGATTCAAATCATAAATGTGAAATTTGTGTTGAGGCAAAATTATCTAAAACTCCTTTTTCATTCAATTGAAAGAAGTACGGAACCACTTGAATTAATTCATAGTGACATTTGTGATTTTAAATCAATTCAAACCAGAGGTGGGAAAAAGTATGTAATCACTTTTATAGATGACTATACTATATAATTATATTTATTTAATTCGAACCAATGATGAAGCTTTGGAAACTTTCATTCAATATAAGAATGAAGTTGAAAATCAACTTGGTAAGAAAATCAAGAAACTTAGAAGTGATAGAGGTGGTGAATATGAATCACCTTTTGGTGAATTTTGTAAAGAATATGGAATAATTCATCAAACCACTGCTCCTTATTCACCTCAGCAAAATGGAATTGGTGAAAGGAAAAAGGGACTTTAAAAGAAATGATGAATGACATGTTAATCAGTTCTGGATTACCTCAGAACTTGTGGGGGGAAGCAATACTTTCTGCTAATTATATTTTAAATAAAATACCCCGAAAGAAAGTGAATCAAACACCTTATGAATTGTGGCATGGAAGAGTACCATCCTACAAATACTTAAAAGTGTGGGGGTGTTTGGCTAAAGTGGCTATTCCTAGTCCTAAAAAGACTAAGATAGGTTCTAAGACCATTGATTGTATTTTCATTGGTTATGCCAAGAATAGTAGTGCATATTGGTTTTTGATTCATAAATCAGAACATACCGAAATGCATGTAAATACTATTATTAAGTCTCGGAATGCATCTTTCTTTGAACATGTATTTCCAAAGAAGACTGGACAAGAGACTAGTACTAATAAAAGATCTTTTGATGCTATTACTAGTCAGGATCAAGAACATGATCAAGAACAAGAGTTAGATCAAAATGAGGAAGAGGAACTTAGGCGTAGTAAACGTGCTAGAACCTCAAAATCATTTGGTTCAGATTTTCTAACATATTTGTTAGAAAATGAGCCTTTAACTTTTAAAGATACTATGTGCAGTCCTGAAGCTCCTTTATGGAAAGAAGCTGTCAACAGTGAAGTTGAATCCATCTTGCAAAATCACACTTGAAAATTGGTGGATTTGCCACCAGGTTGTAAACCTCTTGGGTACAAGTGGATTTTCAAAAGAAAATTGAAAGCGGATGGATCAATAGACAAATACAAGGCAAGACTTGTAGTCAAAGGTTTTAGACAAAAAAAAGGTCTAGATTACTTTGACACATACTCACCAATTACTAGAATAACATCCATTAGAATGCTAATTGCCATTGCATCTCTATACAATCTAGAAATTCATCAAATGGATGTTAAAACCGCTTTCTTAAATGGTGAGTTAAATGAAGAAATTTACATGGAACAACCAGAAGGGTTTTCTGTTCCAGGGAAAGAAAAGAAAGTGTGTAAATTGGTTAAATCATTATATGGTTTAAAACAAGCGCCAAAGCAATGGCATGAGAAATTTGACAAGGCAATGATGTCAAATGGATTTAAAATTAATGAGTGTGACAAATGTGTTTATATTAAAAACACAAATAAGGGTTATGTCATTGCATGTCTTTATGTAGATGATGTGCTCATCATAGGTAGTAATAATGACATGATTAAAATTACCAAGAAAATGTTGAATAAACATTTTGACATGAAGGACATGGGCATTGCTGATGTAATTCTTGGTATGAAAATTACCAAAACATCAGAAGGATGTGTTTTGTCACAATCTCATTACATTGAGAAAATACTTGACAAATTCAACAAAGATGATGATCATCTTGCTAGAACTCCTGTAGATGTTAATTTGTATCTTTTTAAGAATGTACAGGAAAGTATTTCTCAATTAGAGTATGCCCAAATTATTGGAAGCTTAATGTACTTGATGAACTGCACTCGCCCAGATATAACTTATGCAGTAAGTAAATTAAGTAGGTATACGAGTAATCCGGGAGTAGAACACTGGAAAGCAATAATAAGGGTTCTAAGATATCTCCGATTTACTCGTAACATTGGGCTTAATTATACTAGATATCCAGCAGTACTTAAAGGATAGTGTGATGCAAATTGGATATCGGATACAAGAGACTCAAAGTCCACTAGTGGGTATGTCTTTACTCTTGGTGGGGCGGCTGTATCTTGGAAATCTTCCAAACAGACTTGTATTGCTAGGTCTACTATGGAATCAGAATTCATAGCCTTAGACAAAGCAGGGGAAGAGGCAGAATGGCTTCGCCACTTCCTTGAAGATATTCCAATATGGCCAAAACCGGTGCCTGCTATATATATACATTGCGATAGTCAATCAGCTATAGGTAGAGCACAAAGTCATATGTATAACGGTAAGTCACGACACATTCGTCGTCGACATAATACCACAAGACAACTACTCTCTAATGGAATTATTTCCATTGATTATGTGAAGTCTAAAGACAACATAGCGGATCCACTAACCAAAGGGTTAGCAAGAGAGTTAGTTGAGAATTCATCGAGGGGAATGGGACTAAAGCCTATTAAATAAGAGTTACCACAACGGCAACCCAACCTAGTTGACTGGAGATCCCAAGATCTAGGTTCAAAGGGACAACCGAGTTGTGATTGACTCAGAAGGATCACTGTGGAGTCCAACTCCTACCCATTTCTTTGATGAAATAGTGATGTCTGCAGCGTTTGAGGTTAAGTAAAATTTTAATGATTCTTATATCTAGGTAAACCTAGAGGAGTATGGCAGGATACTCTTTATAAGCATCACCTATGTGAGTGTGAATTGGGCTGGTTCTGTGAGATTTGTGAAGGGCTACAATTCTCTAGAGCACTCATGAAGACAAGGTTGTTCAGGGCCAAAATGAACACAATAGTGATAACTAAACTGTGTCTGGGAATATACTGTGTGAGTTCTATTGTCTTGGTTTACACAAACGGCTGAACAGTTCAAGACATCATGTTCACTAGTTAGCTAGTAAATCCGATAGTGCCTCACAAGGGAAGGTTCAAAGCCAAAAGCTACCTATCCTTTGCAGAATATTTTCAATTTTTGTACTCTCTGTATTTAGATCATGTTGTTGCATTTTCTCTCCGTCAAATTCCATTCATGTGGGGGATTGTTGAAAAAATGGTATTTTATATGGCTTATTTTGGGCTAACTTTGAGGCCAAAGTTGAGTGGGCCCCAAACGTCTTTTGGGGTGAGTCCGAAAAGGTGACGTGTTCCTTGCTGCGTGGCAAGTCACACGGTGAAGACGGGACGTCAAAACCATTTATGAGTGAATGGAAAGTTAACGTCGTTTTAGGGTCTAACATTATTTTTTTTTAGACAAAATTCTTTTGAATTTTTTCAATTAAAAATTAGTGTGGGAATTTAATTTAAATATAATTTAAATTTAAAATTTGGTTTCCTGAGTGATTTCCTAAAGTTTGTAATTTAAATTTAAATTAAATTTAATTTTTGGTTTCCTAAAAATTTATACATTTTCCTTTATTAGATAAACTATTTAAATAGTTTAATAAACATATTCAAACAGTTTGAATTTGTTCCACAAACGGCTCCTTAGTTTAAACTATTCAAATAGTTTAAATAAAAGGAAATATGCCAACAGTTTTAAATCTTTGCCCAACGGTTACTTTTTTATTTGTTTAAATAAAAAATGTTTTATGCAAAGGTCCGAAAACTGTTTGGAGTTTAAACAGGTTGCACCTGTTCAGACTAAGTGTAGTTGCCTATAAATACATGGGTTTACCAACAGTCTTGGGGATGAATTAGAACAGTCTCTTATTTTGTCTTTTTGCTGTCTAAATTAATTTTAGTGCATTATTCTTCATTTTAGATTTAAGAATAAATATTCAGAGAGTTAGAACACAGGTTTGGTTCGCCGAACAATTTGTTTTGGAGTGCTACTACAAGTTGATTAAAGATCATTGTATCCTGGGAGATAGACGCCACTCAACCGTAAGCACCATAGCGGGGCGAATCTGTCTTAAGGACAGAGTGTCACACACTCGACTTGGTCTTAATTTTAATTTGGTTCGATAAATAAATCCGGTATGTTATTTATTTATTTTGTTTGAATTTATTTTCAAGTTATTTTATTTTACACAAAAGATTGTTCCTACACAAACTTTAGTGAAAATTATGCAGTCAATGTTAAATTTTTGGAAAGGAATCTATATATTTTTTGCTAAACAGCGTATCTTTACAATTAAAAAATTTGTATCTAAAAGTAGATGGGCACATCCTTTTGAGGTCAATGCAATGTCTCAAGTCTGTACTAGTTTTGTGATTCTGCTTATGACCCTCATGACAGAATTGGTAGATTGGTGTGGAATAACACTCTTCCTCCCTAAAATCTAATTTTTTGGGTGGTTAGCATGGAAACACAAAGTGAAGACATCTGTTTTTTTGGCAAAGAATTGGTGTTTTAAATGGGAATGCCTCTACTCTGTGTAACCTTTGTAAATTTGAGCCACAGGCAATTAACCGTACGCTCCTTTTCTGCCCCCTGGTATAGAAAGTATGGACTGATATGATGCAATGGTAGGAAACACAATGGATCATGCCTGGATGAATTGAAGGTTTGATTCAGTGGTGGGCTGGTAATCAATTAAAGACCTCTGAAAGGAGGATTTGGAATGCCATCCCTCTAGAAGTTATTTGGTCTATTTGGAAACATAGGAACAAGTGTGTATACAAAGGAGCTCAACCAGATTTGAGTGAGTTAGGGGAACTCACCATAACCAGAATGGTTGTTTGATTGAAAGCTTCAACTAAGGAACTCCATTACTCTATTCATGATTTCCTGTTCAATATTAAACAGATCAGAGTTTGTCTAAGAGGCGGTCAATACTTGATTTATTGTATTTGGTTTTGTAATATTGAGTTGGAATCTCTCTAATTCTTGTGGGTGGGCTTTGGGGTTGCACGTGATTGCTCTTGCATTGGGTGCCAACATAGTTGGGATGTAATGTATTAACAATGATGCAATTATCCCCCAAGCATTGTTGTAAGTTTTCAAGTTTAATAGAATTTCTTTGTTTTTCGATCAAAAAATATATATATATTTCCGCAATTTTCAAAGAACTCAATCATACTTGGTCTCTAACAAATCCTAACATATTATGTCCATCGCTTTTCTCATGCATAACCAGTGAAGTGTACCAACAATATTTGCATGTTATAGAACCAAGTACAATCACTACAAGAAAAAGTATCTTTGGCGACTAAAAAAGCACTTTTGGTCGCCAAAAGTATAGATTTTGGCGACTAAAAAAGCATTAGTAGCCAAAAGTAAAATATTTGGCGACTAAAAAAATTTAGTAGCCAAAAGTATAGGTTTTGGCGACTAACAATCTATTTGGTCGCTGATATAAGGCTGTTACCAACTAAAAATATTTTTGTAGCCAAAAGTAAGGCTTTTACCGACTAAAAAAATTTTAGTAGCCAAAAGTGAGGTTTTTTGGCGACTGAAAATAATTTAGTAGCCAAAAGTGAGGCATTAGACGACTAAAAAGATGTTTAGTAGCCAAAAGTGAGACTTTTTGGCGACTAAAAAGAAATTTAGTCGCCAAAAGTGGTAATTTTAGCGCAGGAATTAAATTTTTTAACGACTAAAAAATTAGTAGCCAAAAGTATAGAATTGGCGACAAAAAAGAAGTTTAGTCGCCAAAAGTGGTCTTTATTTTTTTTCTAGTAAATAATTTATTTTTCCATAAATTATATTCAATAAAAAATAATTATCTTTATATATATACTTTTATATTAATACGGATCTATGTACTATATAAATAATATATGTTGCATATATAATTGTGTTATAGGTGTAGTGGAAAGAGTGTGTTGTATAAAGTTTATGGTGTGTGGGAGATTGATGGTTCAAATCTCCACAAGAGCAAGTGAGTGTAAATTTTTTTTTTCATAAATGAGCTTTTGGTGACTAAAAGGTTTGATCGCCGATTCCTTGAGTATTGGTCGGTAAATGTATAATTGAATTTTATATAATTGACTATTGGCGACTAATAATTTAGTAGCCAAACATTTAATTTTGCCGACCAAATAAAATTTAGTAGCTAAAAGGTAACATTGCCGACTAAAAAAAATAGTAGCCAAATGTTTCACTTTCAGCGACCAAACACATGTTTAGTCGCTAAAACAATCGCCGACAGGGTTTAGGCGACTAACTTGGCGATAAAAAAATTTAATCGCTAAATGGTATCAGCTACTAAAATGCGATCTTTGGCGACTAATATTTTGGTCGGCAAAATTGTTATTTCTTGTAGTGAATGGATCAGATTTGTTTTAGAGAGGCAATTTACAATGGAGTTGGTTTGGAAAGTTGAAGAAATATGTTTTTAGATAGAGATTTAATTGTAAAAGATACAAAAGTTTCTTCAAATATTCAAGATTCCTTTCTTAGATTTGAGTAAAGTTGTTATCCAATTAAATATGAATTAGTAGATTTTGAATTATATAAAAGGTGTCCAATAATAGGTTGCCTTATCCGTTGGGTAGTAGGAATTCCAACATATTGGATTTGAGAAAAACTTTGTCCATATAACTATGTTCTCTCACTAATTTTTTTCGGTAATGATACATTTCACTAAAAGTGATACTTTAAAGCACCACTAATGAGTTGGCAAGCACTTTAAAAAAAAACAAAAAAAAAATAAGACACAAGCAGTGGGCTTCGTCTATTGCCATATCACTAGTGGTGCTTTTAGAGCACCACTTTTAGTGGTCTCAAGCATTATTGAATTTTTTTTCATTGCTAAAAATACACCTGTGTGACTTGCATTTGTAAGCTATATAAAAAATAAAAAACCATTAATGTAGATGAGGTGCACAAATTATGCTGATTTCTTTTTATTTATTTATTTTGTGGTTTTTTCTTTTCCTTTTTTTTTAGTAGTTATTTTGGAGTTCTCACATTAATTGAGCGAAGTTCATTTACATTAGGATGGTCCTTGAGAACAAGCTATATGCACTGTTGGGGAGATCTACTTGGCCATGTGTTGAGAATCACATGTATTGAGAAATCACCAGAGGGGTGTCAATGTGTGTCATCTTCATCTTTATTAAAGACATATCTATAGCAAGTTACATGTATGTAAGAAGCAAAAAAGCTAATGTAACTTTTTCTTCATATTCTTTCTAATCATTAATCAATTATCTCATTTATATATTATTTGGTCTAGAAAGTGAGTTTGCATATCATTTTCTATGCATGAAACCAAGGAAATTCTTTGATTCATTTCCAAGTAAAGTATGAAAATTGTTGTGAAATTGTCTTTTACTTTCTAGTGTTTGGTACAACGAAAAATAAATTTATTTGAGCAAAAAATATTTTCTACATTTAAAGGTATAAAATACTTGTTTAGATTAAAGTCTTATTAATACTACCGACCCACCATCACTATCATCACTACTATTGTCACCGCCACCTCTATTGCTACTGCCACCACCACTAACACCACCCCAATCACCATCATCACCACATCCACCACAACCCACTGCCATTAGTACATTAGTTTTACGGACACAATCAAAATAGGAAAATGTTTTCTATGAAAATATTTTTAAAAAAAATTGGTAGCAAATATTTTTTTACTAAACAAACCAAGCGTGACGGTTCACCCAAAAAGATGACGTGGAATTTTGTTCATACATATCTATCTTTAATAAAGTAAGGAACAGCAAAGTGTATTGTTCCATACAGAAATGCTTCTTCTTCTTCTTCGAACAACACAAAGAAAGAAGTAACAAAGAAGATAACAACAAAGACGAAAGCAGTGATTTACACGAATCTATGAGGTTTCTTGCCACTTTCCCAAACGTTCGTGTATAAATCCATCATCATTGTTATTAAATTCTTCAAGTTAGTTCATATATTTTTGAGGCCATAGTTGAATTTTCTTCTGAGCCAAACAATGGATCATGGAAGTGGTTACTCAAATCCTCATTGGAGGGCTGTAAGTAAAATTTTGTCCTCTAATCCTTTACTTATTTATTGTTTTTTACAGTTCGATGTAAATTTATGAATGCATTACTTTATGCATCATATTGCAAAATGAGCCTAACTTTGTGCATCAAAATTAAATAACCTTTCGTTTGTTTCAACAAAAAATATTTTTTAACAAAATAGTTTCTACAGAACTTCTTCCAGAAATTGTTTTTCGCAAAACACATTTTTATATATTTAGTTACAACTTTAAAATGTATATGCTAGTGATGGTGGGAAGTCGTGGAGGTGGTGGTAGGTGGTGACAATTATTGCTAATGTTTTTAGTTCGGAAAATATTTTCAATCTTTCAAAAGTAGAAAAATATTTTTCATCCATATAAGTTTGTTTTCCATTGATCAATAAAAATAATTTTTTTGTTAACTTTCATTTACCATCATACCAAACCTCAAAAAAAAAAAAAAATCAAAAAATCAAAATATTTTTTCACCCAAAGAAGCGGAGCATCATTAGTCTACTGGGAATTTTTTTGAAAACGTTGACTGAAAAACAAGATGAAACCATTTTATATCTCCATGCATATATAACACATCACAATTAAATGCAAGTTCATGTTATTATCTTTTTTCTTTAAAGAAAAAGAAAACAATTCACTCATTTATTCATCCATATTTGATAGGATTCATGTTTGATCAAAAAAGACCCGTTTAACGTCCCTGCCAGAGGATTAAACATCGTGTGGGGGAACGACTCACGTTACTGGCAATGGAACAAAATCAAGGAAGAGGAAAGGTGATAAACATGTTTGATCATAATTTCTTTTTAGATTATTACATGTATCATAGAGTGTACGTTTGTCATAGCCATTTATTTGCATATTATGCATAGATTTGCACCCAAGGATCATCATTTAGCTCAAAGTCTCACAACCTTGCTCAGGCTCATATACCGGGCAAGCTGGGCTAGTCTGAATAAGACTTGTAGCTAGACATGGGGCTAGATCTTGAAGCTCTGTCTGGCCGTTGGCTTGTGAGAGGTGATCGTCAGCCTTGCCCAGGAACAAAAATATATGAAAAAAGTAAAAAATATATTTAAAAAATAAATAAATAAATAAACCCCATTGGGCAAGGCTTGAATCTATGGTTTTTGATCCCGGACCACACTAGAAAAAAGCATGATAGGCTTAGCCCACGAGCAAGCTTGGGTAAAGATTTTACGAGTTGGGCCACTCCAACCCAATGCCAACCCTTATGTTGGTAGCAAAAAAGTAATAATAATCTTCTTTTTTTCTTGGTGTATTCAGGAAAATCCAAGCTGAGGAAGTCGCAGTGCTGTTACAAGTAAACTGGCTTGAGGTCACTGGGAAAATTGATTTGAATAATTCCTTTGTGGCAAATAAAGCCTACACAATATACTATGTCATTAAGTTCCGAGCCGATGCATTTGGCTGGCATTCAGCTCCGATCAAGTTCAAGGTTCGAATTAATGGAGAAGAAACCGGGCATGAAACCCATGTATTGGAGTCGTACAGGGTGAAACATGATGAGTGCATGAGGTCCCAGGGGGAGATTTCGTAGTGCCAACCAAGGCAGAAGGAAGTGTTGAATTTGGAATGTTTGAGATTGATAGTGACTGGTGGAAGGGTAGTATGGTCATTGCAGGTATTAAAATTAAGCCCAAAGCATGATGAGAAAGGGGGGCTTTTGTTAATGTTAAAGAGTGTGTTATGAAGTTCATAACTAAGTTTGCTTCTTCATGGGATTTTGTTGTTCTTTTAGTTGTGTGAAATCGTGTTCGCTTAAAAAAATTTAAGGAAAAAAAAAATGCTAATAAATATTTTCTCGTAGGACAAATAAAATTGTTTATTTTGGTTCTTGTATGTATTCTATATGTGGTATGAAGCCACTATGGAGGCCCCTTTTTGTTCAACACTGTATTGATATTTCTTTTGATGAATAAATGAATAAATGTTACGCTGTTTCTCTCTCCCCTCTCCTCTCACTTTCTTAAAAGGTCAAATTTGATAATAATAATATTGGTAAATAAAATTTTATTGATGCAAATAAAAAGGTACAAGTTGTATAACTAGATAATATCAACAAAAAAATGCTTATTCAATAAGTGATTGTATCGTCTTATTTTCATTATTCTCTACATGTGTGACAGTATCACCAACTAATGAATAATCTAATATTATGTAGTGAGACTATATAGTTGGATTAGTGAGAGAGAAAATATTCATTTACTCTCAAAAATAATATTTTATTTATCGGTGTTACTGTTACATTTAATATTTTGTTCTATCCACAAGCACACAAAAACACCCAAGAAACGAAAAGGCTTGGTTTGGATTGTGAAGCAAAATAAAATAAAAAATGAAATTTCTTATTCCAATTAATAGTTCATGAGTAAAAAGAATATAAACTTTTTTGACAAATATTTATTCATTTTCCTAACTCAACAATTTTCGTTTAAAATAATTTTTCTACAATTATTATTTGTCCCTTTTTTTATTGATGTACTCTTGATGAGCCTTTGTAATCTATTTTACATCAATAAATTTTCTTTTTTTCAAATTGAAGAAAAAAAAAAGAATTACTTCTATCAAACAATTATACACTGACAAGTGTTCAATTGGGACATGCTTAGAAGTTTAGGATTTAAATTAAAAATTTTAAAAAAAAAAAAGGTTAAGATTTTGTTTGTTATAAAGGTCATACATTAGGGTTTTTTTTGTAAATTTCGTCCCTTTATTTTATTTTTGGTCAATCGGCAGGAGGTAAATTACAACATAACAAGAATTACTATCAAATTGACATTCAATTATGAAAGAATGTTTAAAATAGAGGCACAAGCATACAACAACTGAAACAAACCCAATAAACACTAGAAATTGAATACAAATCTCTAGCCAAGGTAATGAATTGGAAGTCTCAAAATATTCACAATCTTCAAACTTTCGTTTTGACAAATTTATTTTTGATGTCATGTATATTTTCAAGATATATATATTGCAAACCATCAGCACGCTATTTTTGAGAGAGAGAGAGAGAGGATATTTTTGGTATAAATTTCCAAAAAACTTATTGTTTTGAATGTAGCCGAGAAATTTCTCTACTAAAAATTTATGTGGGCGTAGTTTTTTGTAGTGGTTTAGAAGGAATTCAACTTACAAATAAATTTCTTTGTTATCAATAGAGCAAGTTCACTATTCAGTATCAATGAAATTTCTCCTTCAATAATTATGCTAAGCTTAAACAATTTTTCAGTACAGAAATCTATTTGTCATCAATCATTACTTAATCATAAGCATAATAAGCTTTATTAATTTATCGATAGAGAAGATTCGTTGTCTAGTAATCAACAAAAAAAAAAAAATTCACTGTCTAGTAACTTAGTAAGCAATTGACATAACAGAATTGATCAAAAAATATTTATATCATTGACCCCACTTAAATGAAACAGGAGACTTAATTTGGTTTAAGTCCCTTTGATCCTTTTAGGCATTTATATCTAAGAAATGAAGAATATGTAATAATGCTGCTGCAGATGGCTGGGTTGTATTGGTGTTGTTATTTTTGATGTATTTTGTGGATTTTGTTCTGTTTTTGGTTGATCGCTCATCATCTTGGTGCGATGTTGTTGATGATTGGACTTGTTCTATGGTACCAACTCAGTTGGGATCATATTACGTTGCTATGATGCTTGTGTATCTATCCTCTTTATTGATGTATGGTATAATTCATTATTCATCAATAAAATTCTTCTTTTTTTTTTTTTTTTTTTGCTAATCAAATATAAAATAATAACATATAAATTTCACCCTGATGTAACTTGACTAAATCATTTTATTGTTGTGTCATAATAAATACAACAATGCTAAGCGCACAAAAAATATATAAGTGGACAAAGTCTTACAAGATTTGTTGGTGGAGTCCACTCCGCAAAAAAAAAATTATTTTTTTATCAGCTTCAATTCAAAAAATTTATCTTTTATCTATCTATTTGTTTTATGTGTCCGATTCTCTGTTTGTTTGGTTTTTGTATTCGTGGTGCATTATGATGAGAGTACGCATTCTCTCATAGTTGCCATCCTTTGCTAGAGAGATCCCAAGAGCATCTGATCTTCCACTAAAAAAAAAAAAAAGCAAGATGCTCATGATCTCTTAGCACCACTTTGTGATAAGGAAGGAATAAATATAGCATCAAAAATGTTATCAACAAGGCCAACAATGAGGTGTCCATGGAATCACATCTTTTGTGATGAATGACATATCCACTACAATTGAAGATTTTTAACCATTACACTTCCAAGGGCATCTTGTAGCATTTGTTAGTAGTTATCATATACCAAAATAGAAAGCGCTAATTATAAAAATATTTTTCAAAAAATATATGATTTGTTACATTTTATTAGTTCCCTTTATCTCTCACCCATTCAAATTAAATCAAATTAACCTAACACGAAAAATTAAATGTCAAAATCAATGCAATTGAAGTTAGAAAAACGAAATTGATACCACAGTCAAGCTATGTGCACCATTGGTGTAATTCTCCCTAGAATAATCCCATTACACTATAAATACAAAGAGATCTCCATGCACAGTTTTATGATGTGGGTGATGAGATGGGATCAGGGTGGCCAGTGGTGCATGCTCCACTGATTACAGAAGAGGCTCCTCCACAGGATAAAGAAGAGCCCAAGATGACAATGTCACAGAGCTCTGGCAATATTGATTCTAAGGCTAATGGCGCTACAACAACAGCAGCAGAAGTGAATAAGCTACCCCATAACTATGAAGCCATTATCAAAGATGCAGACTCACCAATTGACAAGTCCTCTATAGATATGCTCTATGATCAGCTCCAATCTGGAGTTTTCTTAAACCAAAAGAGGAAGGTAAGTCTCACAGTTTCATTTTATCTCAGTATATATGCTGGAAATTTACATAATTTGACATTCGTATCTCCAAAAACTAGCATTGAATATCAATTGGTGTGTACCCTTTTGTTAATGGTTGGCATAAATTAAACTTTGTTAATATAATAATTTGATGCAGAAGTATTGGGTAGAAAGGAAGACAAACAGCAACTGCTTCATGTTATATGCAAGGGATCTCTCAATCACTTGGGCTCAAGACAACCGTTATTGGCACTGGCCCGATCTCAATGAAACCAGGTATAAACTACCTACAACAAAGGTTATCTCTATTCTCTCAATATAAAAAATTAAAATGATATTGGGTTGAATCGAACATGGACCACGATACCACTAAAGTACATGGTGCACGATGTGCTTATTAAAATGGGATTCGGAAATGGTAAGATGTATGAAGTCTTATCACCATTTTTGGAAAGAAGTTGAACCGCGCCACTAGGAACTCTAACAGCAAGGGAGATATAGATTTAAGTATAGAATTAACCATTGACATTATTTGCACAAACTGTCCTTATATTCAAACCTACAACTCCAAAGTTAAAAGGACTAAGTTTTAACCATTGAACTAGTGGCCCACCTGCCTTTCCAGGTTTATGGTGTCCCATGGCTATGGTAGTTACATTGAACTGGCTTCGCAACCAAATTTTAGCCTTAGGAATTGATATTCCCAACAAATTGTCAAGGATTTAGCATGTAAAATCAACTTTGATCTTTGACGGAAATCAAAGTCATGTCAAACCCTAACTTGCTCCACGATCATTCTTGTCTATAGCAAAATCCACAAGCTCCAATTTCTCTAACAGAGTTTTGTTCACTTCTCATTTTGCAGTAATGAGTCTATTGACATTGCGGAGCTGTTAAATGTTTGCTGGCTAGATATTCATGGCAAATTTGAGACAGCAAATCTCTCACATGGAGTAGCATACGAGGTTGTATTTGTGGTGATGTTGAAAGATCCAAGTTACGGGTGGGAAGTTCCAGTGAACCTCAGGCTCATAACACCAGATGGAACCACTCAACAGCACCAAGAAAATTTGATGCAAAAGCCGAGGGGACAATGGATTGAAATACCTGCAGGGGAGTTTAGGATGTCCCCGGAAAAGATTGAAGACATTCAGTTCTCTCTATATGAATACAATGGTGGGCAGTGGAAGAGGGGTCTGGTCATCAAAGGTGTTGCCATTCGGCCTAAAAAGTGAAGCTCTTGCATGCAACAATCAAGAGTTTGGCCTTATTTGGTGCAATTTATTAGAGCCGCTTATAGTTTTTTTTATTATTTAAGTTATTTTTCAGAATTTCTGTTAAAGTATTTGATATAATTTCTGCTTATATCTTATGAGATAAAAATAAGTTCAGATAAAAGAGGTCTAATCATTTAGGTGTATCACACCAGATGTGTAATAAACCATAACGAAACAAATATACAAAATACAAAATATATGTAGTTTGGCAATATGTTTTATTTCTGCAGAAGCAAAAACATCAAATTCACTGCAGGCAATACAATTACAAAGTTCTGAAATTCTGTTACAAACTAAATTTTTGCCATGGCAAAATGCCATCGCAAACAGTGGCATTAGAGACAGAAAAGTATGGGAAAGTACGTCGTTGGTTGCAAATAATGCTTTTTGCAAAGATAATCGCATCGCTGCAAAAGGTCCATTTTCTAGTAGTGACTTCACTCAAATCTCTTTACAATTCTGTTCTAATAAAAAAAATACTGCAAAACTTCAGGGCGAGGGTGCTATAACATGACCTGCATGGACCAACCTTGGCCTAACAGTTTTTACTGGCTGAAATGGCCTAGAAAAAGTGAGATTTCACAACTTCGAAATAATTTTGCATCTTCCCACTTCTATTATAAATTTTAAAAATCACACTGAAATGTAATATTTTTCCCCAAATTTTGCTGAATTGTAATTTCACCAATTTAAAAAGGGCACAGCATGCACATCATCTAGAAGTAGAAGCAATCTACCCCTATTAACAGTAACTTTCATCCTGTCCTCTCAAGTTGAAAATTGAATCCAAACATGAATTTCCTGCTTTTGACCACTCCATACCCAAGAAACTTATGTGCCACGTGTCACAACATGATAGGTTGTGACTCGCAAGAAGTTTACTACCCGTCAAAAGATAAGGCCCTCCCTTAATCTGCATGTTTTAGCAGTCAATTATGAATAATTTAAGCATGAATTAATTTTCAAATCTAACAACTCTGCCATCATTTGCATATATATAGCAGCTGCCTAAAAGTTTCATCTTCTTAGATTCATCTGGGCCTGAATTCATCTGATTTGCAATATATATCATAGTTTGGCCATGAGTCACCACTATTACAACCAACACAAAGCCACAGGTAAATTTTCAATTATCAATTGAGTGCATACATTCTATGTGGCAACTTCCATAAGGTCTCTCGCCAAAGAAAAAATTATGTTTATGTATATTACACTATTGAGTACTGAGACCATACCAGTCACTGAATGTTTACTTTTGACAAGTACATATATATCTATAATCCACCAATTGATCCAAGTCCCCAACAAAAAAACAAAATAAAACGAAACAAAGGAACTGGTAAATAAATAATCAAATCAAACCAAACCAAACCAAGCCTTAAGTCCCATCAAATGGGATCGGCTACAAGAATCCTTCTTCTCCACGCGGCCTTATCAAAGGCCATTTCGTTAGTCAAATTAAGTAAATTCATATCTCTATTTATAATGCTAGCCAACGTTAATCTAGACCTACCCCGTCTCCTAACACTCTCATCTACCGGGTACAGTATCGCGTCTCTTCACTACTGCCTCTATTGATCTTCGTTGAATGTGACCAAACTGTCTCAATCGATTCTCTCTCAACTTATCTTCTGTCGGCGCTAGTCCTACCCATTCCCGAATACACTCATTCCTAATTCTGTCTTGTCTAATCTTGCTACACATCTACCTTAGCAACCTCATCTCAGTCACACTCATCTTATCTACATGTTGTTTCTTGGTTGCCCAACACTCCGTCCCATACAACATCGTTGGTCTAATAACCGTTCTATAGAACTTACCTTTTAGTCTAGTGGGTATTCGGTTATCGCACAGTACCCCAAACACATTTCTCAACTTACACCACCCCGCCTTAATCCTATGAGCCATATCCGCATCAATCTCCCCCACTGTTGTGAAAATCAACCCTAAATAACGAAAATATTCACTCTTAGGCAGTTCTTGGTTCTCAATCTTCACTTCTCTTCTGCTTTCATTGTTGCTGTTACTAAATTTACACTCCATGTACTCTGTCTTAGTTCTGCTTATCCAGAATCCTTTAGATTCAAGAGCTTTTCTCCAAATCTCCAACTTTATGTTAACTCCTTCTCTAGTCTCATCCACTAGCACAATATCGTCTGCAAAAAGTATACATCATGACATGTCATCCTAAATATTTCTCGTCAACTCATCCATAATTAAAGTAAAAAGATAAGGACTTAAGGTAGATCCTTGGTGTAACCCTACAGTAATAGGAAATTCATTTGTCTTTCCAGCAGGCGATCTAATAATGGTCACCACGCCTTCATACATGTCCCTAATCACATCAATATAACCTTTTGTCACTCATTTCTTCTCTAACACCCACCATATTATATCCGGGGCACTCATATGCTTTCTCAAGATCGATAAACACCATATGAATGTCTCTTTTCTTTTCTTTATACTTTTCTATTACTCTCCTCAAAAGATAAATCACTTCTATTGTTGACCTGCCAGGCATAAACCCAAATTGATTCTCTGACACCCCTGTTATATCTTGCAATTGGCATTCCATCACCTTCTTCCACACTTTCATTATAGGACACATTAGCTTGATTCCTCTATAGTTGTTGCAATTCTGGACATCTCCTTTATTCTTATAGATTAGCACTAAAATACTCTTCCTTCACTCATCTAGCCTGTTCTTAGTCAACAAAATTTTGCTAAACAACCTAGTCAACCAAGCAACCCCCTTTTTACCCAAACATTTCCAAGCTTCAATAGGGATATCATCATGTCCTAAAGCCTTATTTGATTTCATCTTCTTAAGTGCAATCTCCACTTCAAAGTTCCTAATCCTGCGATAGAACATATAGTCTTGGTTTATCGTATTACTAGCTATTTCTTCCCCTATTGTCGTACCTCCATGTTCCTCATTTAATAGTTTCTCAAAATAGCTCTTTCATCTTTCCTTAATCTCTTCATCCTTCACCAGTACCTTAGAATCCTCACTCTTAATGCACTTAACTTGATTAAAATCTCTTGTTTTCCTTTCTCGTATCTTAGCAAGTTTGTATACCCTCTTCTCTCCCTCTTTTTACTATCTAGTCTAGTGTATAGTTCATCATAAGCTTTCAACTCAGCCTCTCTTGCTACTTTTTTGACCTCCTTATTAGCCAATCTATATCTCTTAAGGTTTTCTCAGTTCTATCTTTCTGCCACTTTTTAAAACACTCTTTTTTTGCCTTGACAACCGCTTGAACCTCTTCCCTCCACAACCAAGTTTCTCTAAAGCTAGGTCCTGTCCCTTTCAACTCTCCAAGCACTTCCCTTGAGATTATCCTCATACAATTGGCCATCGAGTTTCACATAATGTTAGCATCATCTTCCAAGTCCCAAGTACCTTCCTTATCCATTCTATTTTAAATATTTCTAATTTATGCCCTTTTAGGTCCCACTATCTCGTCCTATAACGCCCACCACCCTTCCTAGCTTGGT
>JAPPVO010004815.1:0-45193 GCA_030407325.1 Camellia japonica
TCGCGCTGTTTTGTGCAGTTTATCACTCGTCTGTTTTTGCGCGTCGCGCGTTTTGTGCAGTTTATCACTCCTGCTATTTTGCACGTCGCACTGTTTTGTGCAGTTGACACTAGCGCTATTTTGCGCGTCGCACTGTTTTGGGCAGTTGACACTCGTGCTGTTTTGCGCTTTGCACTATTTGTGTGTTTATCACTCGCACTATTTTGCGCGTCGCACTGTTTTATGCAGTTGACACTCGCACTATTTTGTGCTGTTTATCACTCGCGCAATTTTGCGCGTCGCACCATTTTGCGCAGTTTTTCACTCGTGCTATTTTGCGCGTCGCCCTGTTTTGTGCACTTTATCACTCCCGCTATTTTGCGCGATGCCCTGTTTTGTGAAGTTGACACTCGCGCTATTTTGCGCGTCGCACTGTTTTGTGCAGTTGACACTCGTGTTATTTTGCGCGTCGCACTATTTTGTGCTGTTTATCACTCGCACAATTTTGCGCGTCGCACTATTTTGTGCAGTTTAATCGCGCTATTTTCCCGCGTCGCACTATTTTCTGCAGTTGACACTGGCGCTTTTGGTGTCGTCGCACTATTTTGTGCAGTTTATCACTCGCGCTACTTTGCGCGTCGCACTGTTTTGTGCAGTTCACACTCGCCCTATTTTTCGCGTCGCAATGTTTTGGGCAGTTATCACGCACGCTATTTTGCGCGTCGCACAGTTCTGTGCAGTTTGTCACTCGCGCTATTTTGCGCGTCGCACTGTTTTGTGCAGTTTATCACTCGCGCTATTTTGCGCGTCGCACTGTTTTGTGTAGTTTATCACTCACGCTATTTTGCTTGTCGCACTGTTTTGTTCAGTTTATCCCTCGCGCTATTTTGCGCGTCGCACTCTTTTGTGTAGTTGACACTCGCGCTATTTTGCCCGTCGCTCTGTTTTGTGCTGTTCACACTCGCGCTATTTTGTGCGTCGCACTATTTTTTGCAGTTTATCACTCGCGCTATTTTGCGCGTGGCACTGTTTTGTGCAGTTTATCACTCGCGCTATTTTGCGCGTCGCACTGTTTTGTGCAGTTCACACTCGCGCTATTTTGTGCGTCGCACTGTTTTGTGCAGTTTATCACACGCGCTATGTTGCGTGTGGCACTGTTTTGTGCAGTTTATCACTCCTGCTATTTTGCGCGTCGCACTATTTTGCGGAGTTGACACTCGGGCTGTTTTGTACAGTTGGCATTCGGGCTATTTTGCGCGTCGCACTGTTTTGTGCAGTTTATCACCCGCGCTATTTTGCGTGTCGCACAGTTTTATGCAGTTTGTCACTCGCGCTATTTTACGCGTCGCACTGTTTTGTGCAGTTTATCACTCGCGCTATTTTACGCGTCGCACTATTTTGTGCAGTTGAAACTCGCGCTATTTTGCGCGTCGCACTGTTTTGTGCAGTTCACACTCGCGCTATTTTGCGCGTCGCACTGTTTTGTGCAGTTTATCACTCGCGCTATTTTGCGGGTGGCACTGTTT
Organism: Camellia japonica; assembly: GCA_030407325.1. NCBI lineage: Eukaryota > Viridiplantae > Streptophyta > Magnoliopsida > Ericales > Theaceae > Camellia > Camellia japonica. The sequence continues at coordinate 1,506 of JAPPVO010004815.1, forward strand.
TGTGCAGTTTATCACTCGCGCTATTTTGCGCGTGGCACTGTTTTGTGCAGTTTATCGCTCCTGCTATTTTGCGCGTCGCACTATTTTGCGCAGTTGACACTCGGGCTGTTTTGTACAGTTGGCACTCGGGCTATTTTGCGCGTCGCACTGTTTTGTGCAGTTTATCACCCGCGCTATTTTGCGTGTCGCACAGTTTTGTGCAGTTTGTCACTCGCGCTATTTTAACGCGTCGCACTGTTTTGTGCAGTTTCTCACTCGCGCTATTTTGCCCGTCGCACTGTTTTGTGTAGTTTATCACTCGCCCTATTTCGCTTGTCGCACTGTTTGTTCAGTTTATCCCTCGCGCTATTTTGCGCGTCGCACTCTTTTGTGCAGTTGACACTCGCGCTATTTTGCCCGTCGCACTGTTTTGTGCAGTTCACACTCGCGCTATTTTGTGCGCCGCGCTATTTTCTGCAGTTTATCACTCGCGCTATTTTGCGCGTGGCACTATTTTGTGCAGTTTATCACTTGCGCTATTTTGCGCGTCGCACTGTTTTGTGCAGTTCACACTCGCGCTATTTTACGCGTCGCACTGTTTTGTGCAGTTTATCACACGCGCTATTTTGCGCGTGGCACTGTTTTGTGCAGTTTATCACCCGCGCTATTTTGCGCGTCGCACTATTTTGTGCAGTTTATCACTCCTGCTATTTTGCGCGTCGCACTGTTTTGTACAGTTGACACTCGCCCTATTTTGCGCGTCGCACTGTTCTGTGCAGTTCACACTCACGCTATTTTGCGCCTCGCACTGTTTTGTGCAGTTTATCACGCGCGCTACTTTGCGCGTCGCACAGTTTTGTGCAGTTTCTCACTCGCGCTATTTTGCGGGTCGCACTGTTTTGTGCACTTTATCACTCCCGCTATTTTGCGCGACGCCCTGTTTTGTGAAGTTGACACTCGCGCTATTTTGCGCGTCGCACTGTTTTGTGCAGTTGACACTCGTGTTATTTTGCGCGTCGCACTATTTTGTGCAGTTTATCACTCGCACAATTTTGCGCGTCGCACTGTTTTGTGCAGTTGACAATCGCGCTATTTTGCGCGTCGCACTATTTTGTGCAGTTTATGACTCGCGCTATTTTTTTCCCGTCGCACTGTTTTGCGCAGTTGACACTGGCGCTATTTTGCGCGTCGCACTATTTTGTGCAGTTTATCACTCGCGCTACTTTGCGCGTCGCACTGTTTGTGCAGTTCACACTCGCGCTATTTTTCGCGTCGCACTGTTCTGGGCAGTTTATCACGCACGCTATTTTGCGCATCGCACAGTTTTGTGCAGTTTGTCACTCGCGCTATTTTGCGCGTCGCACTGTTTTGTGCAGTTTCTCACTCGCGCTATTTTGCGCGTCGCACTATTTTGTGTAGTTTATCACTCACGCTATTTTGCTTGTCGCACTGTTTTGTTCAGGTTATCCCTCGCGCTATTTTGCGCGTCGCACTCTTTTGTGTAGTTGACACTCGCGCTATTTTGCCCGTTGCTCTGTTTTGTGTTGTTCACACTCGCGCTATTTTGTGCGTCGCACTATTTTTTGCAGTTTATCACTCGCGCTATTTTGCGCGTGGCACTGTTTTGTGCAGTTTATCACTCGCGCTATTTTGCGCGTCGCACTGTTTTGTGCAGTTCACACTCGCGCTATTTTGCGCGTCGCACTGTTTTGTGCAGTTTATCACACGCGCTATTTTGCGTGTGGCACTGTTTTGTGCAGTTTATCACTCGCGCTATTTTGCGCGTGGCACTGTTTTGTGCAGTTTATCACTCCTGCTATTTTGCGCGTCGCACTATTTTGCGCAGTTGACACTCGGGCTGTTTTGTACAGCTGGCACTCGAGCTATTTTGCGCGTCGCACTGTTTTGTGCTGTTTATCACCCGCGCTATTTTGCGTGTCGCACAGTTTTGTGCAGTTTGTCACTCACGCTATTTTACGCGTCGCACTGTTTTGTGCAGTTTCTCACTCGCGCTATTTTGCCCGTCGCACTGTTTTGTGTAGTTTATCACTCGCCCTATTTCGCTTGTCGCACTGTTTTGTTCAGTTTATCCCTCGCGCTATTTTGCGCGTCGCACTCTTTTGTGCAGTTGACACTCGCGCTATTTTGCCCGTCGCACTGTTTTGTGCAGTTCACACTCGCGTTATTTTGTGCGTCGCGGTATTTTCTACAGCTTATCACTCGCGCTATTTTGCGCGTGGCACTATTTTGTGCAGTTTATCACTCGCGCTATTTTGCGCGTCGCACTGTTTTGTGCAGTTCACACTCGCGCTATTTTACGCGTCGCACTGTTTTGTGCAGTTTATCACACGCGCTATTTTGCGCGTGGCACTGTTTTGTGCAGTTTATCACCCGCGCTATTTTGCGCGTCGCACTATTTTGTGCAGTTTATCACTCCTGCTATTTTGCGCGTCGCACTGTTTTGTGCAGTTGACACTCGACCTATTTTGCGCGTCGCACTGTTCTGTGCAGTTCACAATCACGCTATTTTGCGCCTCGCACTGTTTTGTGCAGTTTATCACGCGCGCTATGTTGCGCGTCGCACAGTTTTGTGCAGTTTGCCACTCGCGCTATTTTGCGGGTCGCACTGTTTTGTGCACTTTATCACTCCCGCTATTTTGCGCGACGCCCTGTTTTGTGAAGTTGACACTCGCGCTATTTTGCGCGTCGCATTGTTTTGTGCAGTTGACACTCGTGTTATTTTGCGCGTCGCACTATTTTGTGCAGTTTATCACTCGCACAATTTTGCGCGTCGCACTGTTTTGTGCAGTTGACACTCGCGCTATTTTGCCCGTCGCACTATTTTGTGCAGTTTATCACTCGCGCTATTTTTCCCGTCGCACTGTTTTGTGCCGTTGACACTGGCGCTATTTTTCCCGTCGCACTATTTTGTGCAGTTTATCACTCGCGCTATTTTGCGCGTCGCACTATTTTGTGCAGTTCACACTCGCGCTATTTTTCGCGTCGCACTGTTCTGGGCAGTTTATCACGCACGCTATTTTGCGCATCGCACAGTTTTGTGCAGTTTGTCACTCGCGCTATTTTGCGCGTCGCACTGTTTTGTGCAGTTTCTCACTCGCGCTATTTTGCGCGTCGCACAGTTTTGTGTAGTTTATCACTCCCGCTATTTTGCTTGTCGCACTGTTTTGTTCAGTTTATCCCTCGCGCTATTTTGCGCGTCGCACTCTTTTGTGTAGTTGACACTCGCGCTATTTTGCCCGTCGCTCTGTTTTGTGCTGTTCACACTCGCGCTATTTTGTGCGTCGCACTATTTTTTGCAGTTTATCACTTGCGCTATTTTGCACGTGGCACTGTTTTGTGCAGTTTATCACTCGCGCTATTTTGCGCGTCGCACTGTTTTGTGCAGTTCACACTCGCGCTATTTTGCGCGTCGCACTGTTTTGTGCAGTTTATCACACGCGCTATTTTGCGGGTCGCACTGTTTTGTGCAGTTTATCACTCGCGCTATTTTGCGCGTGGCACTGTTTTGTGCAGTTTATCACTCCTGCTATTTTGCGCGTCGCACTATTTTGTGCAGTTGACACTCGGGCTGTTTTGTACAGTTGGCACTCGGGCTATTTTGCGCGTCGCACTGTTTTGTGCAGTTTATCACCCGCGCTATTTTGCGTGTCGCACAGTTTTGTGCAGTTTGTCACTCGCGCTATTTTACGCGTCGCACTGTTTTGTGCAGTTTCTCACTCGCGCTATTTTGCCCGTCGCACTGTTTTGTGTAGTTTATCACTCGCCCTATTTCGCTTGTCGCACTGTTTAGTTCAGTTTATCCCTCGCGCTATTTTGCGCGTCGCACTCTTTTGTGCAGTTGACACTCGCGCTATTTTGCCCGTCGCTCTGTTTTGTGCTGTTCACACTCGCGCTATTTTGTGCGTCGCACTATTTTTTGCAGTTTATCACTTGCGCTATTTTGCACGTGGCACTGTTTTGTGCAGTTTATCACTCGCGCTATTTTGCGCGTCGCACTGTTTTGTGCAGTTTATCACACGCGCTATTTTGCGTGTGGCACTGTTTTGTGCAGTTTATCACTCGCGCTATTTTGCGCGTGGCACTGTTTTGTGCAGTTTATCACTCCTGCTATTTTGCGCGTCGCACTATTTTGCGCAGTTGACACTCGGGCTGTTTTGTACAGTTGGCACTCGGGCTATTTTGCGCGTCGCACTGTTTTGTGCAGTTTATCACCCGCGCTATTTTGCGTGTCGCACAGTTTTGTGCAGTTTGTCACTCACGCTATTTTACGCGTCGCACTGTTTTGTGCAGTTTCTCACTCGCGCTATTTTGCCCGTCGCACTGTTTTGTGTAGTTTATCACTCGCCCTATTTCGCTTGTCGCACTGTTTTGTTCAGTTTATCCCTCGCGCTATTTTGCGCGTCGCACTCTTTTGTGCAGTTGACACTCGCGCTATTTTGCCCGTCGCACTGTTTTGTGCAGTTCACACTCGCGTTATTTTGTGCGTCGCGGTATTTTCTGCAGTTTATCACTCGCGCTATTTTGCGCGTGGCACTATTTTGTGCAGTTTATCACTCGCGCTATTTTGCGCGTCGCACTGTTTTGTGCAGTTCACACTCGCGCTATTTTACGCGTCGCACTGTTTTGTGCAGTTTATCACACGCGCTATTTTGCGCGTGGCACTGTTTTGTGCAGTTTATCACCCGCGCTATTTTGCGCGTCGCACTATTTTGTGCAGTTTATCACTCCTGCTATTTTGCGCGTCGCACTGTTTTGTGCAGTTGACACTCGACCTATTTTGCGCGTCGCACTGTTCTGTGCAGTTCACACTCACGCTATTTTGCGCCTCGCACTGTTTTGTGCAGTTTATCACGCGCGCTATGTTGCGCGTCGCACAGTTTTGTGCAGTTTGCCACTCGCGCTATTTTGCGGGTCGCACTGTTTTGTGCACTTTATCACTCCCGCTATTTTGCGCGACGCCCTGTTTTGTGAAGTTGACACTCGCGCTATTTTGCGCGTCGCACTGTTTTGTGCAGTTGACACTCGTGTTATTTTGCGCGTCGCACTATTTTGTGCAGTTTATCACTCGCACAATTTTGCGCGTCGCACTGTTTTGTGCAGTTGACAATCGCGCTATTTTGCGCGTCGCACTATTTTGTGCAGTTTATCACTCGCGCTATTTTCCGCGTCGCACTGTTTTGTGCAGTTGACACTGGCGCTATTTTGCGCGTCGCACTATTTTGTGCAGTTTATCACTCGCGCTACTTTGCGCGTCGCACTATTTTGTGCAGTTCACACTCGCGCTATTTTTCGCGTCGCACTGTTCTGGGCAGTTTATCACGCACGCTATTTTGCGCATCGCACAGTTTTGTGCAGTTTGTCACTCGCGCTATTTTGCGCGTCGCACTGTTTTGTGCAGTTTCTCACTCGCGCTATTTTGCGCGTCGCACTGTTTTGTGTAGTTTATCACTCACGCTATTTTGGTTGTCGCACTGTTTTGTTCAGTTTAAACCTCGCGCTATTTTGCGCGTCGCACTCTTTTGTGTAGTTCACACTCGCGCTATTTTGGCCGTCGCTCTGTTTTGTGTAGTTCACACTCGCGCTATTTTGTGCGTCGCATTATTTTCTGCAGTTTATCACTCACGCTATTTTGCGCGTGGCACTGTTTTGTGCAGTTTATCACTCGCGCTATTTTGCGCGTCGCACTGTTTTGTGCAGTTCACACTCGCGCTATTTTGCGCGTCGCACTGTTTTGTGCAGTTTATCACTCGCGCTATTTTGCGGGTCGCACTGTTTTGTGCAGTTTATCACTCGCGCTATTTTGCGCGTCGCACTGTTTTGTGCAGTTTATCACTCGTGCTATTTTGCGCGTCGCACTATTTTGCGCAGTTGACACTCGGGCTGTTTTGTACAGTTGGCACTCGGGCTATTTTGCGCGTCGCACTGTTTTGTGTAGTTTATCACCCGCGCTATTTTGCGTGTCGCACAGTTTTGTGCAGTTTGTCACTCGCGCTATTTTACGCGTCGTACTGTTTTGTGCAGTTTCTCACTCGCGCTATTTTGCCCGTCGCACTGTTTTGTGTAGTTTATCACTCGCCCTATTTCGCTTGTCGCACTGTTTTGTTCAGTTTATCCCTCGCGCTATTTTGCGCGTCGCACTCTTTTGTGCAGTTGACACTCGCGCTATTTTGCCCGTCGCACTGTTTTGTGCAGTTCACACTCGCGTTATTTTGTGCGTCGCGGTATTTTCTGCAGTTTATCACTCGCGCTATTTTGCGCGTGGCACTATTTTGTGCAGTTTATCACTCGCGCTATTTTACGCGTCGCACTGTTTTGTGCAGTTCACACTCGCGCTATTTTACGCGTTGCACTGTTTTGTGCAGTTTATCACACGCGCTATTTTGCGCGTGGCACTGTTTTGTGCAGTTTATCACCCGCGCTATTTTGCGCGTCGCACTATTTTGCGCAGTTTATCACTCCTGCTATTTTGCGCGTCGCACTGTTTTGTGCAGTTGACACTCGCCCTATTTTGCGCGTCGCACTGTTCTGTGCAGTTCACACTCACGCTATTTTGCGCCTCGCACTGTTTTGTGCAGTTTATCACGCGCGCTATTTTGCGCGTCGCACAGTTTTGTGCAGTTTGCCACTCGCGCTATTTTGCGGGTCGCACTGTTTTGTGCAGTTTCTCCCACGCGCTATTTTGCGCGTCGCACTGTTTTGTGTAGTTTATCACTCGCGCTATTTTGCACGTCGCACTGTTTTGTTCAATTTATCACTCGCGCTATTTTGCGCGTCGTACTCTTTTGTGCAGTTGACACTCGCGCTATTTTGCCCGTCGTACTGTTTTGTGCAGTTCACACTCGCGCTATTTTGCGCGTCACACTGTTTTGTGCAGTTTATCACTCGCGCTATTTTGCACGTGGCACTATTTTGTGCAGTTTATCACTCGCGCTATTTTGCACGTCGCACTGTTTTGTGCCGTTTATCACTCCGGCTATCTTGCGCGTCGCACTGCTTTGAGCAGTTGACACTCGCGCTATTCTGCGCGTCACACTGTTTTGTGCAGTTCACACTCGAGCTATTTTGCGCGTCGCGCTGTTTTGTGCAATTTATCACTCGCGCAGTTTTGTGCGTCGCCGTGTTTTGTGCAGTTTATCACTCCTGCTATTTTGCACGTCGCACTGTTTTGTGCTGTTGACACTCGCGCTATTTTACACGTCGCACTATTTTGGGCAGTTGACACTCGTGCTATTTTGCGTGTCGCACAATTTTGTGCAGTTTATCACTCGCACTATTTTGCGCGTCGCACTGTTTTATGCAGTTGACACTCGCGCTATTTTGCGCTTCGCACTATTTTGTGCTGTTTATCACTCGCGCAATTTTGCGCGTCGCACCGTTTTGTGCAGTTTTTCACTCGCGCTATTTTGCGCGTCGCCCTGTTTTGTGCACTTTATCACTCCCGCTATTTTGCGCGACGCCCTGTTTTGTGAAGTTGACACTCGCGCTATTTCGCGCGTCGCACTGTTTTGTGCAGTTGGCACTCGTGTTATTTTGCGCGTCGCACTATTTTGTGCAGTTTATCACTCGCGCTGTTTTCCGCGTCGCACTGTTTTGTGCAGTTGACACTCGCGCTATTTTGCGCGTCGCACTATTTTGTGCAGTTTATCACTTGCGCTACTTTGCGCGTCGCACTGTTTTGTGCAGTTCACACTCGCGCTATTTTTCGCGTCGCACTGTTCTGGGCAGTTTATCACACACGCTATTTTGCGCATCGCACAGTTTTGTGCAGTTTGTCACTCGCGCTATTTTGCGCGTCGCACTGTTTTGTGCAGTTTCTCACTCGCGCTATTTTGCGCGTCGCACTGTTTTGTGTAGTTTATCACTCACGCTATTTTGCTTGTCGCACTGTTTTGTTCAGTTTATCCCTCGCGCTATTTTGCGCGTCGCACTCTTTTGTGTAGTTGACACTCGCGCTATTTTGCCCGTCGCTCCGTTTTGTGCTGTTCACACTCGCGTAATTTTGTGCGTCGCACTATTTTCTGCAGTTTATCACTCGCGCTACTTTGCGCGTGGCACTGTTTTTTGCAGTTTATTACTCGCGCTATTTTGCGCGTCGCACTGTTTTGTGCAGTTCAGACTCGCGCTATTTTGCGCGTCGCACTGTTTTGTGCAGTTTATCACACGCGCTATTTTGCGCGTGTCACTGTTTTGTGCAGTTTATCACTCGCGCTATTTTGCGCGTGGCACTGTTTTGTGCAGTTTATCACTCCTGCTATTTCGCGCGTCGCACTATTTTGCGGAGTTGACACTAGGGCTGTTTTGTACAGTTGGCACTCGGGCTATTTTGCGCGTCGCACTGTTTTGTCTAGTTTCTCACTCGCGCTATTTTGCCCGTCGCACTCTTTTGTGTACTTTATCACTCGCCCTATTTTGCTTGTCGCACTGTTTTGTTCAGTTTATCCCTCGCGCTACTTTGCGCGTCGCACTCTTTTGTGCAGTTGACACTCGCGCTATTTTGCCCGTCGCACAGTTTTGTACAGTTCACACTCGCGCTATTTTGTGCGTCGCGCTATTTTCTGCAGTTTATCACTCACGCTATTTTGCGCGTGGCACTGTTTTGTGCTGTTTATCACTCGCGCTATTTTGCGCGTCGCATTGTTTTGTGCAGTTGACACTCGCCCTATTTTGCGCGTCGCACTGTTTTGGGCAGTTCACACTCACGCTATTTTGCGCCTCGCACTGTTTTGTGCCGTTTATCACGCGCGCTATTTTGCGTGTCGCACAGTTTTGTGCAGTTTGTCACTCGCGCTATTTTGCGGGTCGCACTGTTTTGTGCAGTTTCTCCCTCGCGCTACTTTGCGCGTCGCACTGTTTTGTGTAGTTTATCACTCGTGCTATTTTGCTCGTCGCACTGTTTTGTTCAGTTTATCACTCGCGCTATTTTGCGCGTCGCACCCTTTTGTGCGTTGACACTCACGCTGTTTTGCCCGTCGCATTGTTTTGTGCAGTTCACACTTGCGCTATTTTGCACGTCGCACTGTTTTGTGCAGTTTATCACTTGCGCTATTTTGCGCGTGGCACTATTTTGTGCAGTTTATCACGTCGCACTGTTTTGTGCAGTTTATCACTTCGGCTATCTTGCGCGTCGCACTGCTTTGTGCAGTTGACACTCACGCTATTTTGCGCGTCACACAGTTTTGTGCAGTTCACACTCGCGCTATTTTGCGCATCGCGCTGTTTTGTGCAGTTTATCACTCGCGCTATTTTGCGCGTCGCCGTGTTTTGTGCAGTTTATCACTCCTGCTATTTTGCGCGTCGCACTGTTTTGTGCAGTTGACACTCGTGCTATTTTGCGTGTCGCACAATTTTCTGCAGTTTATCACTCTCACTATTTTACGCGTCGCACTGTTTTATGCAGTTTACACTCGCGCTATTTTGCGCTTCGCACTATTTTGTGCTGTTTATCACTCGCGCAATTTTGCGCGTCGCCCTGTTTTGTACAATTTATCACTCGCGCTACTTTGCGCGTCGCACTGTTTTGTGCAGTTTATCACGCACGCTATTTTGCGCGTCGCACTGTTTTGTGTAGTTTATCACTCACGCTATTTTGCTTGTCACACTGTTTTGTTCAGTTTATCCCTCGCGCTATTTTGCGTGTCGCACTCTTTTGTGTAGTTGACACTCGCGCTATTTTGCCCGTCGCTCTGTTTTGTGCAGTTCACACTCGCGCTATTTTGTGCGTCACGCTATTTTCTGCAGCTTATCACTGGCGCTATTTTGCGCGTGGCACTGTTTTGTGCAGTTTATCACTCGCGCTATTTTGCGCGTCGCACTGTTTTGTGCAGTTCACACTCGCGCAATTTTGCGCGTCGCACTGTTTTGTGCAGTTTATGACACGCGCTATTTTGCGCGTGGCACTGTTTTGTGCAGTTTATCACCCGCGCTATTTTTTGCGTCGCACTGTTTTGTGTAGTTTATCACTCCTGCTATTTTGCACGTCGCACTATTTTGTGCAGTTGACACTCGGGCTGTTTTGTACAGTTGGCACTCGGGCTATTTTGCGCGTCGCACTGTGTTGTGCAGTTTATCACTCCCGCTATTTTGCGCGTCGCACTGTTTTGTTCAGTTTATCACTCGCGCTATTTTGCGCGTCGCACTCTTTTGTGCAGTTGACACTCGCGCTATTTTGCGCGTCGCATTGTTTTGTGTAGTTTATCACTCGCGCTATTTTGCGCGTGGCACTATTTTGTGCAGTTTATCACTCGCGCCATTTTGCACGTCGCACTGTTTTGTGCAATTTATCACTCCGGCTATTTTGCGCATCGCACTGCTTTGTGCAGTTGACACTCGCGCTATTTTGCGCGTCACACTGTTTTGTGCAGTTCACACTCGCGCTATTTTGCGCGTCGCACTATTTTGTGCAGTTTATCACTCGCGCTATCTTGCGCCTCGCACTGTTTCATGCAGTTGACACTCGCGCTATTTTGCGCATCGCACTATTTTGTGCTGTTTATCACTCGCGCTATTTTGCGCGTCGCACTGTTTTGTGCAGTTTTTCACTCGCGCTGTTTTGCGCGTCGCACTATTTTGTGCAATTGACACTCGCGCTATTTTGCACATCGCGCTGTTTTGTGAAGTTTATCACTGGTGCCAATTTGCGCGTCGTACTATTTTGTTCAGTTTATCACTCGCCCTATTTTGCACGTCGCACTGTTTTTTGCAGTTTATCACTCGGGCTGTTTTGCGCGTCGCACTATTTTGTGCAGTTGACACTCGCGCTATTTTACGCGTCGCACTATTTTGTGCAGTTTATCACTGGCGCTATTTTGCGCGTCGGACTATTTTCTGCAGTTTACAATCGCGCTATTTTGCGCTTCGCACTGTTTGGTGCAGTTGACACTCGCGCTATTTTGCGCGTCGTACTGTTTTGTGCAGTTTATCACTCGCGCTATTTTGCGAGTCGCGCTGTTTTGTGCAGTTTATCACTCGCGCTATTTTGCGCGTCGTACTATTTTGTGCTGTTCGCGCTCGCGCTATTTTGGGCGTCGTACTGTTTTGTGCAGTTTATCACTCACGCTATTTTGTGCGTCACACTGTTTTGTGCAGTTGACACTCGCGCTATTTTGCGCGTCGCGCTGTTTTGTGCAGTTTGTCATTCGCGCTATTTTGCGCATCGCACTATTTTGTGCAGTTTATCAATCGCGCTGTCTTCCGCGTCGCACTATTTTCTGCAGTTGACACTCGCACTATTTTGCGCGTCGCACTATTTTGTGTAGTTTATCACTCGCACTATTTTGCGCGTCGCACTGTTTTGTGCAGTTCACACTCGCGCTATTTTGCGCGTCGTACTATTTTGTGCAGTTTATCACTCGCGCTATTTTGCGTGTCGCACTGTTTTGTGCAGTTCACACTCGCGCTATTTTTCGCGTCGTACTATTTTGTGCAGTTTATCACGCGCGCTATTTTGCGTGTCGCACAGTTTTGTGCAGTTTCTCACTCGCGCTATTTTGCGCGTCGCACTGTTTTGTGCAGTTTCTCACTCGCGCTATTTTGCGCGTCGCATTGTTTTGTTCAGTTTATCCCTCGCGCTATTTTGCGTGTCGCACTCTTTTGTGCAGTTGACACTAGCGCTATTTTGCCCGTTGCACTGTTTTGTGCAGTTCATACTCGCGCTATTTTGTGCATCGCACTATTTTGTGCAGTTTATCACTCACGCTATTTTGCGCCTGGCACTGTTTTGTGCAGTTTATCACTCGCGCAATTTTGCGCATCGCACTGTTTTGTGCAGTTTATCTATCGTGCTATTTTGCGCATGGCACTGTTTTGTGCAGTTTATCACTCGTGCTATTTTGCGCGTCACACTGTTTTGTGCAGTTTATCATTCCTGCTATTTTGCGCGTAGCACTGTTTTGTGCAGTTGACACTCGCGCTATTTTGCGCGTCGCACTGTTTTGTGCAGTTCACACTCGCGCTATTTTGCGCCTCGCACTGTTCTGTGCAGTTTATCACGCGCGCTATTTTGCGCGTCGCATAGTTTTGTGTAGTTTGTCACTCGCGCTATTTTGCGTGTCACACTGTTTTGTGCAGTTTCTCACTCGCGCTATTTTGCGCGTCACACTGTTTTGTGCAGTTTCTCACTCGCGCAATTTTGCGCGTCGCACTGTTTTTTGTAGTTTATCACTCACGCTATTTTGCGGGTCGCACTGTTTTGTTCAATTTATCACTCGCGCTATTTTGCGCGTCGCACTCTTTTGTGCAGTTGACACTCGCGCTATTTTGCCCGTCACACTGTTTTGTGTAGTTGACACTCGCGCTATTTTTCGCGTCACACTGTTTTGTGCAGTTCACACTCGCGCTATTTTGCGCGTCGCACTGTTTTGTGCAGTTTATCTATCGCGCTATTTTGCGCGTGGCACTGTTTTGTGCAGTTTATCACTCGTGCTATTTTACGCGTCGCACTGTTTTGTGCAGTTTATCACTCCTGCTATTTTGCGCGTCGCACTGTTTTGTGCAGTTGACACTCGCGCTGTTTTGCGCGTCGCACTATTTTGTGCAGTTTTTCACTCGCGCTATTTTGCGCCTCGCACTGTTTTCTGTAGTTTGTCACTCGCGCTATTTTGCGCGTCGCACAGTTTTGTGCAGTTTGTCACTCGCGCTATTTTGCGCGTCGCACTGTTTTGAGCAGTTTCTCACTCACGCTATTTTGCGCGTCGCACTGTTTTTTTTAGTTTATCACTCGCGCTATTTTGCGGGTCCCACTGTTTTGTTCAGTTTATCACTCGCACTATTTTGCGCGTCGCACTCTTTTGTGCAGTTGACACTCGCGCTATTTTGCCCGTCACACTGTTTTGTGCAGTTCACACTCGCGCTATTTTGCGCGTGGCACAGTTTCGTGGAGTTTATCACTCGCGCTATTTTGCGCGTCGCACTGTTTTGTGCAGTTTCTCACTCGCGCTATTCTGCGCGTCGCACTGTTTTGTGCAGTTCACACTCGCGCTATTTTGCGCGTCGCATTGTTTTGTGCAGTTCACACTCGCGCTATTTTGCGCCTTGCACTGTTTTGTGCAGTTTATCACTCGCGCTATTTTGCGCGTCACACAGTTTTGTGCAGTTTGTCACTCGCGCTATTTTGCGCGTCGCACTGTTTTGTGTAGTTTCTCACTCGCGCTATTTTGCGCGTCGCACTGTTTTGTGCAGTTTCTCACTCGCGCTATTTTGCGCGTCGCACTGTTTTGTGTAGTTTATCACTCGCGCTATTTTGCTTGTCGCACTGTTTTGTTCAGTTTATCCCTCGCGCTATTTTGCGCGTCGCACTGTTTTGTGCAGTTTATCACTCCTGCTATTTTGCGCATCGCACTATTTTCTGCAGTTGACACTCGCGCTATTTTGCGCGTCGCACTATTTTGTGTAGTTTGTCACTCGCACTATTTTGCGCGTCGCACTGTTTTGTGCAGTTCACACTCGTGCTCTTTTGCGCATCGCACTAGTTTGTGCAGTTTATCACTTGCGCTATTTTGCGTGTCGCATTGTTTTGTGCAGTTCACACTCGCGCTATTTTTCGCGTCGCACTGTTTTGTGCAGTTTCTCACGCGCGCTATTTTGCGTGTCGCACAGTTTTCTGCAATTTCTCACTCGCGCTATTTTGTGCGTCCCACTGTTTTGTGCAGTTTCTCACTCGAGCTATTTTGCGCGTCGCACTGTTTTGTGTAGTTTATCACTCGCGCTATTTTGCTTGTCACATTGTTTTGTTCAGTTTATCCCTCGCGCTATTTTGCGCGTCGCACTCTTTTGTGCAGTTGACACTAGCGCTATTTTGGCCGTTGCACTATTTTGTGCAGTTCATACTCGCGCTATTTTGTGCATCGCACTATTTTGTGAAGCTTATCACTCGCGCTATTTGGCGCGTGGCACTGTTTTGTGCAGTTTATCACTCGCGCTATTTTGTGCGTCTCACTGTTTTGTGCAGTTCACACTCGCGCTATTTTGCGCGTCGCACTATTTTGTGCAGTTTATCTATCGCGCTATTTTGCGCGTGGCACTGTTTTGTGCAGTTTATCACTCGTGCTATTTTGTGCGTCGCACTGTTTTGTGCAGTTTATCACTCCTGCTATTTTGCGCGTCGCACTGTTTTGTGCAGTTGACACTCGCGCTATTTTGCGCGTCGCACTATTTTGTGCAGTTCACACTCGCGCTGTTTTGCGCCTCGCACTGTTTTGCGCAGTTTTCACGCGCGATATTTTGCGTGTCGCACATTTTTTTGTAGTTTGTCACTCGCGCTATTTTGCGCGTCCCACTGTTTTGTGCAGTTTCTCACTCGCGCTATTTTGCGCGTTGCACTGTTTTGTGCTGTTTCTCACTCGCGCTATTTTGCGCGTCGCACTGTTTTTTGTAGTTTATCACTCGCGCTATTTTACGGGTCGCACGTTTGTTTGTTTATCACTCGCGCTATTTTGCGCGTCGCACTCTTTTGTGCAGTTGACACTCGCACTATTTTGCCCGTCACACTGTTTTGTGCAGTTCACACTCGCGCTATTTTGCGCGTCGCACTATTTTGTGCAGTTTATCACTCGCGCTATTTTGCGCGTCGCACTGTTTTGTACTGTTCCCACTCACGCTATTTTGCGCGTGGCACTGTTTTGTGGAGTTTATCACTCGCGCTATTTTGCGCGTCGCACTGTTTTGTGCAGTTTATCACTCCTGCTATTTTGTGCGTTGCACTGTTTTGTGCAATTGACACTCGCGCTATTTTGCGCGTCGCACTGTTTTGTGCAGTTCACACTCGCACTATTTTGCGCCTTGCACTGTTTTGTGCAGTTTATCACGCGCGCTATTTTGCGCGTCACACAGTTTTGTGCAGTTTGTCACTCGCGCTATTTTGCGCGTCGCACTGTTTTGTTCAGTTTCTCACTCGCGCTATTTTGCGCGTCGCACTGTTTTGTGCAGTTTCTCACTCGCACTATTTTGCGCGTCGCACTATTTTGTGTAGTTTATCACTCGCGCTATTTTGCTTGTCGCACTGTTTTGTTCAGTTTATCCCTCGCGCTATTTTGCGCGTCGCACTATTTTGTGCAGTTTATCACTCTTGCTATTTTGCGCATCGCACTGTTTTGTGCAGTTGACACTCGCGCTATTTTGAGCGTCGCACTATTTTGTGCCGTTTATCCATCGCGCTATCTTACGCGTCGCACTATTTTCTGCAGTTGACACTCGCGCTATATTGCGCGTCGCACTATTTTGTGGAGTTTATCACTCGCACTATTTTGCGCGTCGCACTGTTTTGTGCAGTTCACACTCAGGCTATTTTGCGCGTCGCATTATTTTGTGCAGTTTATCACTCGCGCTATTTTGCGTGTCGCACTGTTTTGTGCAGTTCACACTTGCGCTATTTTTCGCATCGCACTATTTTGTGCAGTTTATCACGCGCGCTATTTTGCGTGTCGTACAGTTTTGTGCAGTTTCTCACTCGCGCTATTTTGCGCGTCGCACTGTTTTGTGCAGTTTCTCACTCGCGCTATTTTGCGCGTCTCACTGTTTTGTGTAGTTTATCACTCGCACTATTTTGCTTGTCGCATTGTTTTGTTCAGTTTATCCCTCGCGCTATTTTGCGCGTCGCACTCTTTTGTGCAGTTGACACTAGCTCTATTTTGCCCATTGCACTGTTTTGTGTAGTTCATACTCGCGCTATTTTGTGCGTTGCACAATTTTGTGCAGTTTATCACTTGCGCTATTTTGCGCGTGGCACTGTTTTGTGGAGTTTATCACTCGCGCTATTTTGCGCGTCGCACTGTTTTGTGCAGTTCACACTCGCGCTATTTTGCTCCTCGCACTGTTTTGTGCAGTTTATCTATCGCGCTATTTTGCGCGTGGCACTGTTTTGTGCAGTTTGTCACTTGTGCTATTTTGCGCATCGCACTGTTTTGTGCAGTTTATCACTCCTGCTATTTTGCGCGTCGCACTGTTTTGTGCAGTTGACACTCGCGCTATTTTGCGCGTCACGCTATTTTGCGCGTCGCACTGTTTTGTGCAGTTTATCACGTGCGCTATTTTGCGCGTCACACAGTTTTGTGCAGTTTGTCACTCGCGCTATTTTGGGCGTCTCACTGTTTTGTGCAGTTTATCACGCGCGCTATTTTGCGCGTCACAGTTTTGTGCAGTTTGTCACTCGCGCTATTTTGGGCGTCTCACTGTTTTGTGTAGTTTATCCCTCGCGCTATTTTGCGCGTCGCACTGTTTTGTGCAGTTTATCACTCCTGCTATTTTGCGCGTCGCACTGTTTTGTGCAGTTTGCAGTCACGATATTTTGCGTGTCGCACTATTTTGTGCAGTTTATCACTCGCGCTACTTTGCGCGTCGCACTGTTTTGTGCAGTTCACACTCGCGTTATTTTGCGCGTCGCACTATTTTGTGCAGTTTATCACTCGCGCTATTTTGCGTGTCGCACTGTTTTGTGCAGTTCACACTCGCGGTATTTTTCGCGTCGCACTATTTTGTGCAGTTTATCACGCGCGCTATTTTGCGTGTCGCACAGTTTTGTGCAGTTTCTCACTCGCGCTATTTTGCGCGTCGCACTGTTTTGTGCAGTTTCTCACTCGCGCTATTTTGCGTGTCGCACTGTTTTGTGTAGTTTATCACTCGCACTATTTTGCTTGTCGCATTGTTTTGTTCAGTTTATCCCTCGCGCTATTTTGCGCGTCGCACTCTTTTCTGCGGTTGACACTAGCGCTATTTTGCCCGTTGCACTGTTTTGTGCAGTTCATACTCGCGCTATTTTGTGCTTCGCACTATTTTGTGCAGTTTATCACTGGCGATTTGGCGCGTGGCACTGTTTTGTGCAGTTTATCACTCGCGCTATTTGCGCGTCGCACTGTTTTGTGCAGTTCACACTCGCGCTATTTGCGCGTCGCACTGTTTTGTGCAGTTTATCTATCACGCTATTTTGCGCGTGGCACTGTTTTGTGCAGTTTATCACTCGTGCTATTTTGCGCGTCGCACTGTTTTGTGCAGTTTATCACTCTGCTATTTTGCGCGTCGCACTGTTTTGTGCAGTTGACACCTCGCGCTATTTTGCGCGTCGCACTGTTTTGTGCAGTTCACACTCGCGCTATGTTGCGCCTCGCAGTTTTGTGCAGTTTATCACGCGCGCTATTTTGCGCGTCGCACAATTTTGTGTAGTTTGTCACTCGCGCTATTTTGCGCGTCCCACTGTTTTGTGCAGTTCCTCACTCGCGCTATTTTGCGCGTCGCACTGTTTTGTGCAGTTTCTCACTCGCGCTATTTTGCGCGTCGCACTGTTTTTTGTAGTTTATCACTCGCGCTATTTTGCGGGTCACACCATTTTGTTCAGTTTATCACTCGCGCTATTTTGTGCGTCGCACTCTTTTGTGCAGTTGACACTCGCGCTATTTTGTCCGTCACACTGTTTTGTGCAGTTTACACTCGCGCTATTTTGCGCGTCGCACTGTTTTGTGCAGTTTATCACTCGCGCTATTTTGCGCGTCGCACTGTTTTGTGCAGTTTCTCACTCGCACTATTCTGCGCGTCGCACTGTTTTGTGCAGTTGACACTCACGCTATTTTGCGCGTCGCACTGTTTTGTGCAGTTCACACTCGCGCTATTTTGCGCCTCGCACTGTTCTGTGCAGTTTATCACGCGCGCTATTTTGCGCGTCTCGCAGTTTTGTGCAGTTTGTCACTCGCGCTATTTTGCGCGTCGCATTGTTTTGTGTAGTTTCTCACTCGCGCTATTTTGCGGGTCGCACAGTTTTGTGCAGTTTCTCACTCGCGCTATTTTGCGCGTCGCACTGTTTTGTGCAGTTTCTCACTCGCGCTATTTTGCGTGTCGCACTGTTTTGTGTAGTTATCACTCGCACTATTTTGCTTGTCGTATTGTTTTGTTCAGTTATCCCTCGCGCTATTTGGCGTCGCACTCTTTTGTGCAGTTGACACTAGCGCCTTTTGCCCGTTGCACTGTTTTGTGCAGTTCATACTCGGCGCTTTTTGCGCATCGCACTATTTTGTGCAGTTTATCACTCGCGCTATTTGCCGCGTGGCACTGTTTGTGCAGTTTATCACTCGCGCTATTTTGCGCGTCGCACTGTTTTGTGCAGTTCACACTCGCGCTATTTTGCGGTCGCACTGTTTTGTGCAGTTTATCTATCGCTATTTTGCGCGTGGCACTGTTTTGTGCAGTTTATCACTCGTGCTATTTTGTGCGCCGCACTGTTTTGTGCAGTTTATCACTCGCGCTATTTTTGCGCGCGCACTGTTTTGTGCAGTTGACACTCGCGCATTTGGCGCGTCGCACTGTTTTGTGCAGTTCACACTCGCGCTGTTTTGCGCCTCGCACTGTTTTGTGCAGTTTATCACGCGCGCTATTTTGCGCGTCGCACAGTTTTGTGTAGTTTGTCACTCGCGCTATTTTGCGCGTCCCACTGTTTTGTGCAATTTCTCACTCGCGCTATTTTGCGCGTCGCACTGTTTTGTGCAGTTTCTCACTCGCGCTATTTTGCGCGTCGCACTGTTTTTTGTAGTTTATCACTCGCGCTATTTTGCGGGTCGCACCGTTTTGTTCAGTTTATCACTCGCGCTATTTTGCGCGTCGCACTCTTTTGTGTAGTTGACACTCGCGCTATTTTGCCCGTCACACTGTTTTGTGCTGTTCACACTCGCGCTATTTTGCGCGTCGCACTGTTTTGTGCAGTTTATCACTCAATCTATTTTGCACGTCGCAATGTTTTGTGCTGTTCACACTCGCGCTATTTTGCGCGTGGCACTGTTTTGTGGAGTTTATCACTCGCGCTATTTTGCGCGTCGCACTGTTTTGTGCAGTTTCTCACTCGCGCTATTCTGCGCGTCGCACTATTTTATGCAGTTGACACTCGCGCTATTTTGCGCGTCGTACTATTTTGTGCCGTTTATCATCGCGCTATTGCGCGTCGCACTATTTTCTGCAGTTGACACTCGCGCTATTTTGCGCGTCGCACTATTTTGTGTAGTTATCACTCGCACTTTTGCGCGTCGCACTGTTTTGTGCAGTTCACACTCGCGCTATTTTGCGCGTCGCACTATTTTGTGCAGTTTATCACTCGCGCTATTTTGCGTGTCGCACTGTTTTGTGCAGTTCACACTCGCGCTATTTTTCGCGTCGCACTATTTTGTGCAGTTTATCACGCGCGCTATTTTGTGTGTCGCACAGTTTTGTGCAGTTTCTCACTCGCGCTATTTTGCGCGTCGCACTGTTTTGTGCAGTTTCTCACTCGTGCTATTTTGCGCGTCGCACTGTTTGGTGTAGTTTATCACTCGCACTATTTTGCTTGTCGCATTGTTTTGTTCAGTTTATCCCTGCGCGCTATTTTGCGCGTCGCACTTTTGTGCAGTTGACACTAGCGCTATTTTGCCCGTTGCACTATTTTGTGCAGTTCATACTCGCGCTATTTTGTTTGCGTCGCACTTTTTGGCAGTTTATCACTCGCGCTATTTGGCGCGTGGCACTGTTTAGTGCAGTTTATCACTCGCGCTATTTGCGCGTCGCACTGTTTTGTGCAGTTCACACTCGCGCTATTTTGCGCGTCGCACTGTTTTGTGCAGTTTATCAATCGCGCTATTTTGCGCGTGGCACTGTTTTGTGCAGTTTATCACTCGTGCTATTTTGCGCGTCGCACTTTTGTGCAGTTTATCACTCCTGCTATTTTGCGCGTCGCACTGTTTTGTGCAGTTGACACTCGCGCTGTTTTGCGCGTCGCACTGTTTTGTGCAGTTCACACTCGCGCTATTTTGCGCCTTGCACTGTTTTGTGTAGTTTATCACGCGCGCTATTTTGCGCGTCACACAG
Source organism: Camellia japonica (assembly GCA_030407325.1). Taxonomy (NCBI): domain Eukaryota; kingdom Viridiplantae; phylum Streptophyta; class Magnoliopsida; order Ericales; family Theaceae; genus Camellia; species Camellia japonica. The sequence continues at coordinate 21,315 of JAPPVO010004815.1, forward strand.
TTTTGTGCAGTTTGTCACTCGCGCTATTTTGCGCGTCGCACTGGTTTGTTCAGTTTCTCACTCGCGCTATTTTGCGCGTCGCACAGTTTTGTGCAGTTTCTCACTCGCACTATTTTGCGCGTCGCACTGTTTTGTGTAGTTTATCACTCGCGCTATTTTGCTTGTCGCACTATTTTGTTCAGTTTATCCCTCGCGCTATTTTGCGCGTCGCACTGTTTTGTGCAGTTTATCACTCGCGCTATTTTGCGCGTCGCACTGTTTTGTGCAGTTTATCACTCCTGCTATTTTGCGCGTCGCACTGTTTTGTGCAGTTTATCACTCGCGCTATTTTGCGTGTCGCACTGTTTTGTGCAGTTTATCACTCCTGCTATTTTGCGCGTCGCACTGTTTTGTGCAGTTGACAGTCGCGCTATTTTGCGCGTCGCACTATTTGGTGCAGTTTATCACTCGCTCTACTTTGCGCGTCGCACTGTTTTGTGCAGTTCACACTCGCGCTATTTTGCGCGTCGCACTATTTTGTGCAGTTTATCACTCGCGCTATTTTGCGTGTCGCACTGTTTTGTGCAGTTCACACTCGCTTTGTTTTTCGCGTCGCACTACTTTGTGCAGTTTATCACGCGCTCTATTTTTCGTGTCGCACAGTTTTGTGCAGTTTCTCACTCGCGCTATTTTGCGCTTCGCACTGTTTTGTGCAGTTTCTCACTCGCGCTATTTTGCGCGTCGCACTGTTTTGTGTAGTTTATCACTCGCACTATTTTGCTTGCCGCCTTGTTTTGTTCAGTTTATCCCTCGCGCTATTTTGCGTGTCGCACTCTTTTGTGCTGTTGACACTCGCGCTATTTTTCGTGTCGCACAGTTTTGTGCAGTTTCTCACTCGCGCTATTTTGCGCGTCGCACTGTTTTGTGCAGTTCACACTCGCGCTATTTTGCGCGTCGCACTATTTTGTGCAGTTTATCACTCGCGCTATTTTGCGCGTCGCACTGTTTTGTGTAGTTTATCACTCGCACTATTTTGCTTGCCGCATTGTTTTGTTCAGTTTATCCCTCGCGCTATTTTGCGTGTCGCACTCTTTTGTGCAGTTGACACTAGCGCTATTTTGCCCGTTGCACTGTTTTGTGCAGTTCATACTCGCGCTATTTTGTGCGTCGCACTATTTTGTGCAGTTTCTCACTCGCGATATTTGGCGCGTGGCACTGTTTTGTGCAGTTTATCACTCACGCTATTTTGCGCGTCGCACTGTTTTGTGCAGTTTATCTATCGCGCTATTTTGCGCGTGGCACTGTTTTGTGCAGTTTATCACTCGTGCTATTTTGCGCGTCGCACTGTTTTGTGCAGTTTATCACTCCTGCTATTTTGCGCGTTGCACTGTTTTGTGCTGTTTCTCACTCGCGCTATTTTGCGCGTCGCACTGTTTTTTGTAGTTTATCACTCGCGCTATTTTGCGGGTCGCACCGTTTTGTTCAGTTTATCACTCGCGCTATTTTGCGCGTCGCACTCTTTTGTGCAGTTGACACTCGCGCTATTTTGCCCGTCACACTGTTTTGTGCTGTTCACACTCGCGCTATTTTGCGCGTCGCACTGTTTTGTGCAGTTTATCACTCGCGCTATTTTGCACGTCGCACTGTTTTGTGCTGTTCACACTCGCGCTATTTTGCGCGTGGCACTGTTTTGTGGAGTTTATCACTCGCGCTATTTTGCGCGTCGCACTATTTTGTGCAGTTTCTCACTCGCGCTATTCTGCGCGTCGCACTGTTTTGTGCAGTTGACACTCGCGCTATTTTGCGCGTCGCACTGTTTTGTGCAGTTCACACTCGCGCTATTTTGCGCCTTGCACTGTTTTGTGCAGTTTATCACGCGCGCTATTTTGCACGTCACGCAGTTTTCTGCAGTTTGTCACTTGCGCTATTTTGCGCGTCGCACTGTTTTGTGTAGTTTCTCACTCGCGCTATTTTGCGCGTCGCACTGTTTTGTGCAGTTTCTCACTCGCGCTATTTTGCGCGTCGCACTGTTTTGTGTAGTTTATCACTCGCGCTATTTTGCTTGTCGCACTGTTTTGTTCAGTTTATCCCTCGCGCTATTTTGCGCGTCGCACTGTTTTGTGCAGTTTATCACTCCTGCTATTTTGCGCATCGCACTGTTTTGTGCAGTTGACACTCGCGCTATTTTGCGCGTCGCACTATTTTGTGCAGTTTATCAATCGCGCTATCTTGCGCGTCGCACTATTTTCTGCAGTTGACACTCGCGCTATTTTACGCGTCGCACTATTTTGTGTAGTTTATCACTCGCACTATTTTGCGCGTCGCACTGTTTTGTGCAGTTCACACTCGCGCTATTTTGCGCATCGCACTATTTTGTGCAGTTTATCACTTGCGCTATTTTGCGTGTCGCACTGTTTTGTGCAGTTCACACTCACGCTATTTTTCGCGTCGCACTGTTTTGTGCAGTTTATCACGCGCGCTATTTTGCGTGTCGCACAGTTTTGTGCAGTTTCTCACTCGCGCTATTTTGCGCGTCGCACTGTTTTGTGCAGTTTCTCACTCGAGCTATTTTGCGCGTCGCACTGTTTTGTGTAGCTTATCACTCGCGCTATTTTGCTTGTCGCATTGTTTTGTTCAGTTTATCCCTCGCGCTATTTTGCGCGTCGCACTCTTTTGTGCAGTTGACACTAGCGCTATTTTGCCCGTTGCACTATTTTGTGCAGTTCATACTCGCGCTATTTTGTGCGTCGCACTATTTTGTGCAGTTTATCACTCGCGCTATTTGGCGCGTGGCACTGTTTTGTGCAGTTTATCACTCGCGCTATTTGCGCGTCGCACTGTTTTGTGCAGTTCACACTCGCGCTATTTTGCGCGTCGCACTGTTTTGTGCAGTTTATCTATCGCGCTATTTTGCGCGTGGCACTGTTTTGTGCAGTTTATCACTCGTGCTATTTTGCGCGTCGCACTATTTTGTGCAGTTTATCACTCCTGCTATTTTGCGCGTCGCACTGTTTTGTGCAGTTGACACTCGCGCTATTTTGCGCGTCGCACTGTTTTGTGCGGTTCACACTCGCGCTATTTTGCGCCTTGCACTGTTTTGTGCAGTTTATCACGCGCGCTATTTTGCGCGTCACGCAGTTTTGTGCAGTTTGTCACTCGCGCTATTTTGCGCGTCGCACTGTTTTGTTCAGTTTCTCACTCGCGCTATTTTGCGCGTCGCATAGTTTTGTGCAGTTTCTCACTCGCACTCTTTTGCGCGTCGCACTGTTTTGTGTAGTTTATCACTCGCGCTATTTTGCTTGTCGCACTGTTTTCTTCAGTTTATCCCCCGCGCTATTTTGCGCGTCGCACTGTTTTGTGCAGTTTATCACTCACGCTATTTTGCACGTCGCACTGTTTTGTGCAGTTTATCACTCCTCCTATTTTGCGCGTGGCACTGTTTTGTGCAGTTGACACTCGCGCTATTTTGAGCGTCACACCATTTTGTGCCGTTTATCAATCGCGCTATCTTGCGCGTCGCACTATTTTCTACAGTTGACACTCGCGCTATTTTGCGCGTCGCACTATTTTGTGGAGTTTATCACTCGCACTATTTTGCGCATCGCACTGTTTTGTGCAGTTCACACTCGCGCTATTTTGCGCGTCGCACTATTTTGTGCAGTTTATCACTCGCGCTATTTTTCGCGTCGCACTGTTTTGTGCAGTTCACACTCACACTATTTTTTGCGTCGCACTATTTTGAGCAGTTTATCACGTGCGCTATTTTGCGTGTCGCACAGTTTTGTGCAGTTTCACACTCGCGCTATTTTGCGCGTCGCACTGTTTTGTGCAGTTTATCTATCGCGCTATTTTGCGCGTGGCACTGTTTTGTGCAGTTTATCACTCTTGCTATTTTGTGCGTTGCACTGTTTTGTGCAGTTTATCACTCCTGCTATTTTGCGCGTCGCACTATTTTGTGCAGTTGACACTCGCGCTATTTTGCGCGTCGCACTGTTTTGTGCAGTTCACACTCCCGCTATTTTGCGGCTTGCACTGTTTTGTGCAGTTTATCACGCGCGCTATTTTGCGCGTCACACAGTTTTGTGCAGTTTGTCACTCGCGCTATTTTGGACGTCGCGCTGTTTTGTGCAGTTTCTCACTCGCGCTATTTTGCGTGTCGCACTGTTTTGTGCAGTTTCTCACTCGCGCTATTTTGCGCGTCGCATTGTTTTGTGTATTTTATCACTCGCGCTATTTTGCTTGTCGCACTATTTTGTTCAGTTTATCCCTCGCGCTATTTTGCGCGTCGCACTATTTTGTGCAGTTTATCACTTGCGCTATTTTGCGCGTCGCACTGTTTTGTGCAGTTTATCACTCATGCTATTTTGCGCATCGCACTGTTTTGTGCAGTTGACAGTCGCGCTATTTTGCGCGTCGCACTATTTTGTGCAGTTTATCACTCGAGCTACTTTGCGTGTCGCACTGTTTTGTGCAGTTCACACTCGCGCTATTTTGCGCGTCGCACTATTTTGTGCAGTTTATCACTCACGCTATTTTGCGTGTCGCACTGTTTTGTGCAGTTCACACTCGCGGTATTTTTCGCGTCGCACTATTTTGTGCAGTTTATCACGCGCGCTATTTTGCGTGTCGCACAGTTTTGTGCAGTTTCTCACTCGCGCTATTTTGCGGGTCGCACTGTTTTGTGTAGTTTATCACTCGCACTATTTTGCTTGTCGCATTGTTTTGTTCAGTTTATCCCTCGCGCTATTTTGCGCGTCGCACTCTTTTGTGCAGTTGACACTAGCGCTATTTTGCCCGTTGCACTGTTTTGTGCAGTTCATACTCGCGCTATTTTGTGCGTCGCACTATTTTGTGCAGTTTATCACTCGCGCTATTTGGCGCGTGGCACTGTTTTGTGCAGTTTATCACTCGCGCTATTTTGCGCGTCGCACTGTTTTGTGCAGTTCACACTCGCGCTATTTTGCGCGTCGCACTGTTTTGTGCAGTTTATCTATCGCGCTATTTTGCGCGTGGCACTGTTTTGTGAAGTTTATCACTCGTGCTATTTTGCGCGTCGCACTGTTTTGTGCAGTTTATCACTCCTGCTATTTTGCGCGTCGCACTATTTTGTGCAGTTGACACTCGCGGTATTTTGCGCGTCGCACTGTCTTCTGCAGTTCACACTCGCGCTGTTTTGCGCCTCGCACTATTTTGTGCAGTTTATCACGCGCGCTATTTTGCGCGTCGCACAGTTTTGTGTAGTTTGTCACTCGCTATTTATTTGCGCGTCCCACTGTTTTGTGCAGTTTCTCACTCGCGCTATTTTGCGCGTCGCACTGTTTTGTGCAGTTCTCACTCGCGCTATTTTGCGCGTCGCACGATTTTGTGTATTTTATCACTCGCGCTATTTTGCGGGTCGCACCGTTTTGTTCAGTTTATCACTCGCGCTATTTTGCGCGTCGCACTCTTTTGTGCAGTTGACACTCGCGCTATTTTGCCCGTCACACGTTTGTGCTGTTCACACTCACGCTATTTTTGCGCGTCGCACTGTTTGTGCAGTTTATCACTCGCGCTATTTTGCACGTCGCACAGTTTTGTGCAGTTTATCACGCTCGCTATTTTGCACGTCACGCAGTTTTGTGGAGTTTATCACTCGCGCTATTTTGCGCGTCGCACTGTTTTGTGTAGTTTCTCACTCGCGCTATTCTGCGCGTCGCACTGTTTTGTGCAGTTTCTCACTCGCGCTATTTTGCGCGTCGCACAGTTTTGTGTAGTTTATCACTCGCGCTATTTTGCTTGTCGCACTATTTTGTTCAGTTTATCCCTCGCGCTATTTTGCGCGTCGCACTATTTTGTGCAGTTTATCACACCTGCTATTTTGCGCATGGCACTGTTTTGTGCAGTTGACACTCGCGCTATTTTGCGCGTCACACTATTTTGTGCAGTTTATCAATCGCGCTATTTTGCGCGTCGCACTATTTTGTGTAGTTTATCACGCGCACTATTTGCGCGTCGCACTGTTGTGCAGTTCACACTCGCGCTATTTTTGCGCATCGCACTATTTTTTGCAGTTATCAATTGCGCAATTTTGCGTGTCGCACTGTTTTTGCAGTTCACACTCGCGCTATTTTTTCGCTCGCCTGTTTTGTGCAGTTTATCACGCGCGCTATTTTGCGTGTCGCACAGTTTTTGTGCAGTTTCTCACTCGAGCTATTTTGCGCGTCGCACTGTTTTGTGCAGTTTCTCACTCGAGCTATTTTTGCGCGTCGCACTGTTTTGTGTAGCTTATCACTCGCGCTATTTTGCTTGTCGCATTGTTTGTTCAGTTTATTATCCCTCGCGCTATTTTGCGCATCGCACTCTTTTGTGCAGTTGACACTAGCGCTATTTTGCTCGTTTGCACTATTTTGTGCAGTTCATACTCGCGCTATTTTGTGCGTCGCACTATTTTGTGCAGTTTATCACTCGCGCTATTTGGCGCGTGGCACTGTTTTGTGCAGTTCACACTCGTGCTATTTTGCGCGTCGCACTGTTTTGTGCAGTTTATCACTCCTGCTATTTTGCGCGTCGCACTGTTTTGTGTATTTTATCACTCGCGCTATTTTGCTTGTCGCACTGTTTTGTTCAGTTTATCCCTCGCGCTATTTTGCGCGTCGCACTGTTTTGTGCAGTTTATCACTCGCGCTATTTTGCGCGTCGCACTGTTTTGTGCAGTTTATCACTCCTGCTATTTTGCGCGTCGCACTGTTTTGTGCAGTTGACAGTGGCGCTATTTTGCGCGTCGCACTATTTTGTGCAGTTTATCACTGCCCGCTACTTTGCGCGTCGTACTGTTTTATTATGCGTTCACACTCGCGCTATTTTGCGCGTCGCACTATTTTGTGCAGTTTAACACTCTCACTCGCGCTATTTTGCGTGTCGCACTGTTTTGTGCAGTTCACACTCGCGCTATTTTTCGCGTCGCACTACTTTGTGCAGTTTCTCACTCGCGCTATTTTGCGCGTCGCACTGTTTTGTGCAGTTTCTCACTCGCGCTATTTTGCGTGTCGCACTGTTTTGTGTAGTTTATCACTCACACTATTTTGCTTGTCGCATTGTTTTGTTCAGTTTATCCCTCGCGCTATTTTGCGCGTCGCACTCTTTTGTGCAGTTGACACTAGCGCTATTTTGCCCGTTGCACTGTTTTGTGCAGTTCATACTCGCGCTATTTTGTGCGTCGCACTATTTTGTGCAGTTTCTCACTCGCGCTATTTGGCGCGTGGCACTGTTTTGTGCAGTTTATCACTCGCGCTATTTTGCGCGTCGCACTGTTTTGTGCAGTTTATCTATCGCGCTATTTTGCGCGTGGCACTGTTTGTGCAGTTTTATCACTCGTGCCATTTTTGCGCGTCGCACTGTTTTGTGCAGTTTATCACTCCTGCTATTTTGCGCGTCGCACTGTTTTGTGCAGTTGACACCGCTCGCGCTATTTGCGCGTCGCACTGTTTTGTGCAGTTCACACTCGCGCTGTTTTTGCGCCTCGCACTGTTTTGTGCAGTTTATCACGCGCGTTATTTTGCGCGTCGCACAGTTTTGTGTAGTTTGTCACTCGCGCTATTTTGCGTGTCCCACTGTTTTGTGCTGTTTCTCACTCGCGCTATTTTGCGCGTCGCACTGTTTTGGGCTGTTTCTCACTCGCGCTATTTTGCGCGTCGCACTGTTTTTTGTAGTTTATCACTCGCGCTATTTTGCGGGTCGCACCGTTTTCTTCTTCAGTTTATCACTCGCGCTATTTTGCGCGTCGCACGCTTTTGTGCAGTTGACACTCGCGCTATTTTGCCCGTCACATTGTTTTGTGCTGTTCACACTCGCGCTATTCGGCGCGTCGCACTGTTTCATGCAGTTTATCACTCGCGCTATTTTGCACGTCGTACTGTTTTGTGCTGTTCACACTCGCGCTATTTTGCGCGTGGCACTGTTTTGTGGAGTTTATCACTCGCGCTATTTTGCGCATCGCACTGTTTTGTGCAGTTTCTCACTCGTGCTATTCTGCGCGTCGCACTGTTTTGTGCAGTTGACACTCGCGCTATTTTGCGCGTCGCACTGTTTTGTGCAGTTCGCACTCGCGCTATTTTGCGCCTTGCACTGTTTTGTGCAGTTTATCACGCGCGCTATTTTGCACGTCACACGTTTTGTGCAGTTTGTCACTCGCCGCTATTTTGCGCGTCGCACTGTTTTGTGTAGTTTCTTCTCACCTCGCGCTATTTTGCGCGTCGCACTGTTTTGTGCGTTTCTCACTCGCTGCTATTTTGCGCGTCGCACTGTTTTGTGGATTTATGACTCGCGCTATTTTGCTTGTCGCACTGTTTTGTTCAGTTTTATCCCTCGGCTATTTTGCGCGTCCACTGTTTTGTGCAGTTATCACTCCTGCTATTTTGCGCATCGCCTGTTTTGTGCAGTTGACACTCGCGCTATTTTGCGCGTCACACTATTTCGTGCAGTTTATCAATCGTGCTATCTTGCGCGTCGCAGTATTTTCTGCAGTTGACACTCGCGCTATTTTGCGCGTCGCACTATTTTGTGTAGTTTATCACTCGCACTATTTTGCGCGTCGCACTATTTTGTGCAGTTCACACTCGCGCTATTTTGCGCATCGCACTATTTTGTGCAGTTTATCACTTGCGCTATTTTGCGTGTCGCACTGTTTTGTGCAGTTCACACTCGCGCTATTTTTTTCGCGTCGCACGTTTTGGCAGTTTATCACGCGCGCTATTTTGCGTGTCGCACAGTTTTTGTGCAGTTTCTCACTCGCGCTATTTTGCGCGTCGCACTGTTTTGTGCAGTTTCTCACTCGCGCTATTTTGCGTGTCGCACTGTTTTTGTAGTTTATCACTCGCACTATTTTGTTTGTCGCATTTTTTGTTCAGTTTTATCCCTCCGCGCTATTTTGCGCGTCGCACTCTTTTTGTGCAGTTGACACTAGCGCTATTTTGCCCGTTGCACTGTTTTGTGGCAGTTCATACTCGCGCTATTTTGTGCGTCGCACTTTTTGTGCAGTTTATCACTCGCGCATTTGCGCGTGGCACTGGCGTGGCGTTTTTTGTGCAGTTTATCACTCGCGCTATTTGCGGTGGCACTGTTTTGTGCAGTTCACACTCGCAACTATTTGCGCGTCGCACTGTTTTGTGCAGTTTATCTTCGCGCTATTTTGCGCGTGGCACTATTTTGTGCAGTTTATCACTCGTGCTATTTTACGCGTCGCACTATTTTGTGCAGTTTATCACTCCTGCTATTTTGCGCGTCGCACTGTTTTGTGCAGTTGACACTCGCGCTATTTTGCGCGTCGCACTGTTTTGTGCATTCACACTCGCGCTATTTTGCGCCTTGCACTGTTTGTGCAGTTTATCACGCGCGCTATTGCGCGTCACACAGTTTTGTGCAGTTTGTCACCGCGCTATTTTTGCGCGTCGCATTGTTTGTTCAGTTTCTCACTCGCGCTATTTTGCGCGTCGCACAGTTTTGTGCAGTTTCTCACTCGCACAATTTTGCGCGTCGCACTGTTTTGTGTAGTTTATCACTCGCGCTATTTTGCGCGTCGCACTGTTTTGTGCAGTTTATCACTCCTGCTATTTTGCGCGTCGCACTATTTTGAGCAGTTGACAGTCGCGCTATTTTGCGCGTCGCACTATTTTGTGCAGTTTATCACTCGCGCTACTTTGCGCGTCGCACTGTTTTGCACAGTTCACACTCGCGCTATTTTGCGCGTCACACTATTTTGTGCAGTTTATCACTCGCGCTATTTTGCGTGTCGCACTGTTTTGTGCAGTTCACACTCGCGCTATTTTTCGCGTCGCACTATTTTGTGCAGTTTATCACGCGCGCTATTTTGCGTGTCGCACAGTTTTGTGCAGTTTCTCACTCGCGCTATTTGCGCGTCGCACTGTTTTGTGCAGTTTCTCACTGCGCTATTTGCGAGTCGCCTGTTTTGTGTAGTTTATCACTCGCACTATTTTGCTTGTCGCATTGTTTTGTTCAGTTTATCCCTCGCGCTATTTTGTGCGTCGCACTCTTTTGTGCAGTTGACACTAGCGCTATTTGCCCTTGCACTGTTTTGTGCAGTTCATACTCGCGCTATTTTGTGCGTCCGCACTATTTTTGTGCTTTATTCACTCGCGCTATTTGGCGCATGGCACTGTTTTGTGCAGTTTATCACTCGCGCAATTTTGTGCGTCGCACTGTTTTTGCAGTTCACACTCGCGCTACTTTGCGCGTCAGACTGTTTTGTGCAGTTTATCTATCGCGCTATTTTGCGCATGGCATTGTTTTGTGCAGTTTATCACTCGTGCTATTTTGCGCGTCGCACTGTTTTGTGCAGTTTATCACTCCTGCTATTTTGCGCGTCGCACTGTTTTGTGCAGTTGACACTCGTGCTATTTTGCGCGTCGCACTATTTTGTGCAGTTCACACTCGCGCTATTTTGCGCCTCGCACTGTTTTGTGCAGTTTATCACGCGCGCTATTTTGCGCGTCGCACAGTTTTGTGTAGTTTGTCACTCGCGCTATTTTGCGCGTCCCACTGTTTTGTGCAGTTTCTCACTCGCGCTATTTTGCGCGTCGCACTATTTTGTGCAGTTTCTCACTCGCGCTATTTTGCGCGTCGCACTGTTTTTTGTGGTTTATCACTCGCGCTATTTTGCGGGTCGCACCGTTTTGTTCTGTTAATCACTCGCGCTATTTTGCGCGTCGCACTCTTTTGTGCAGTTGACACTCGTGCTATTTTGCCCGTCACACTGTTTTGTGCAGTTCACACTCGCGCTATTTTGCGCGTCGCACTGTTTTGTGCAGTTTATCACTCGCGCTATTTTGCGCGTCGCACTGTTTTGTGCTGTTCACACTTGCGCTATTTTGCGCGTGGCACTGTTTTGTGGAGTTTATCACTCGCGCTATTTTGCGCGTCGCACTGTTTTGTGTAGCTTATCACTCGCGCTATTTTGCTTGTCGCATTGTTTTGTTCAGTTTATCCCTCGCGCTATTTTGCGCGTCGCACTCTTTTGTGCAGTTGACACTAGCGCTATTTTGCCCATTGCACTGTTTTGTGCAGTTCATACTTGCGTTATTTTGTGCGTTGCACTATTTTGTGCAGTTTATCACTCGCGCTATTTTGCGCGTGGCACTGTTTTGTGCAGTTTATCACTCGCGCTATTTTGCGCGTCGCACCGTTTTGTGCAGTTCACACTCGCGCTATTTTGCGCGTCGCACTGTTTTGTGCGGTTTATCTATCGCGCTATTTTCCGCGTGGCACTGTTTTGTGCTGCTTGTCACTCGTGCTATTTTGCGCGTCGCACTGTTTTGTGCAGTTTATCACTCCTGCTATTTTGCGCGTCGCACTGTTTTGTGCAGTTGACACTCGCTATATTTTGTGCGTCGCACTGTTTTGTGTAGTTCACACTCGCGCTATTTTGCGCCTTGCACTGTTTTGTGCAGTTTATCACGCGCACTATTTTGCGCGTCACACAGTTTTGTGCAGTTTTCACTCGCGCTATTTTGTGCGTCACACTGTTTTGTGCAGTTTCTCACTCGCGCTATTTTGCGCGTCGCACTGTTTTCTGCAGTTTCTCACCCTGCTATTTTGCGCGTCGCACTGCTTGTGTAGTTTATCACTCGCGCTATTTTGCTTGTCGCACTGTTTTGTTCAGTTTATCCTCACGCTATTTTGCGCGTCGCACTGTTTTGTGCTGTTTATCACTCGCGCTATTTTGCGCGTCGCACTGTTTTGTGCAGTTTTTATCACTCCTGCTATTTTGGCGCGTCGCACTGTTTTTGTGCATTGACACTCACGCTATTTTGCGCGTCGCACTATTTTGTGCAGTTTATCACTCGCGCTACTTTGCGCGTCGCACTGTTTTGTGCAGTTCACACTCGCGCTATTTTGCGCGTCGCACTATTTTGTGCAGTTTATCACTCGCGCTATTTTGCGTGTCGCACTGTTTTGTGCAGTTCACACTCGCGCTATTTTGCGCGTCGCACTATTTTGTGCAGTGTATCACGCGTGCTATTTTGCGTGTCGCACAGTTTTGTGCAGTTTCTCACTAGCGATATTTTGCGCGTCGCACTGTTTTGTGCAGTTTCTCACTCGCGCTATTTTGCGCGTCGCACTGTTTTGTGTAGTTTATCACTCGCACTATTTTGCTTGTCGCATTGTTTTGTTCAGTTTATCCCTCGCGCTATTTTGTGCGTCGCACTCTTTTGTGCAGTTGACACTAGCGCTATTTTGCCCGTTGCACTGTTTTGTGCAGTTCATACTCGCGCTATTTTGTGCGTCGCACTATTTTGTGCAGTTTATCACCCGCGCTATTTTGCGTGTGGCACTGTTTTGTGCAGTTTATCACTCGCGCTATTTTGTGCAGTTCACACTCGCGCTATTTTGCGCGTCGCACTGTTTTGTGCAGTTTATCTATCGCGTTATTTTGCGCATCGCACTGTTTTGTGGAGTTTATCACTCGTGCTATTTTGCGCGTCGCACTGTTTTGTGCAGTTGACACTCGTGCTATTTTGCGCGTCCTCTTTTGTTGTGCAGTTGACACTCGCGCTATTTTGCGCCTCGCACTGTTTTTGTAGTTTATCACGCGCGGTATTTTGCGCGTCGCACAGTTTTGTGTAGTTTGTCACTCGCGCTATTTTGCGCGTCCCACTGTTTAGTGCAGTTTCTCACTCGCGCTATTGTGCGCGTCGCACTGTTTTGTGCAGTTTCTCACTTCGCGCTATTTTGGCGCGTCGCACCGTTTTGTTCTGTTTATCACTCGCGCTATTTTGCGCGTCGCACTCTTTTGTGCAGTTGACACTCGTGCTATTTTGCCCGTCACACTGTTCTGTGCGGTTCACACTCGCGCTATTTTGCACGTCGCACTGTTTTGTGCAGTTTATCACTCGCGCTATTTTGCGCGTCGCACTGTTTTGTGCAGTTTATCACTCGCGCAATTTTGTGCGTCGCACTGTTTTGTGTAGTTGACACTCGCGCTGATTCGCGTGTTGCCCCATTTTGTGAAATTCGTCACTCGCGCTATTTTGCGCGTCACACTGTTTTGTGCAGTTGACACCCGCGCAATTTTGCGCGTCGCACTGTTTTGTGCAGTTTATCACTCGTGCTATTTTGCGCGTCGCACTGTTTTGTGCAGTTGACACTCGCGCTATTTTGCGCGTCGCGCTGTTTTGAGCAGTTTATCACTCGCGCTATTTTGCGCGTCGCACTGTTTTGTTCAGTTTATCACTCGCGCTATTTTGCACGTCGCACTGTTTTGTGCAGTTTATCACTCGCGCTATTTTGCGCGTCGCACTATTTTGTGCAGTTGACACTCGCGCTATTTTGCGCGTCGCACTGTTTTGTGCAGTTTATCATTGGCGTTATTTTTCTTGTCGCACTGTTTTGTGCGATTGACACTCGCGTTATTTTGCGCGTCGCACTATTTTTGTGCAGTTTATCAATGGCACTATTTTGCGCGTCGCACTGTTTTGTGCAGTTGACACTCGCGCTATTTTACGGGTCGCAATATTTTTTGCAGTTTATCACTCGCGCTATTTTGCGCGTCGCACTGTTTTGTGCAGTTCACACTCGCGCTATTTTGCACCTCGCGCTGTTTTGTGCAGTTTATCACGCGCGCTATTTTACGCGTCGCACAGTTTTGTGCAGTTTGTCACTCGCGCTATTGTGCGCGTCGCACTGTTTTGTGCAGTTTCTCACTCGTGCTATTTTGCGCGTCGCACTGTTTTGTGGAGTTTATCACTCGCGCTATTTTGCTTGTCGCACTGTTTTGTTCAGTTTATCCCTTGCGCTATATTGCGCGTCGCACTGTTTTGTGCAGTTTATCACTCGCGCTATTTTGCGCGTCGCACTGTTTTGTGCAGTTTATCACTCCAGCTATTTCGCGCGTCGCACTGTTTTGTGCAGTTGACAATCGCGCTATTTTGCGCTTCGCACTGTTTTGTGCAGTTGACACTCGTGCTATTTTGCGCGTCACACAATTTTGTGCAGTTTATCACTCGCGCTATTTTGCGCGTCGCACTGTTTTATGCAGTTGACACTCGCGCTATTTTGCGCGTCGCACAATTTTCTGCAGTTTATCACTCGCGTTATTTTGGGCGTCGCACTATTTTGTCCAGTTTATCACTCGCGCTATTTTGCTCGTCGCACTGTTTTGTGCAGTTCACACTCGCGCTATTTTGCGCGTCGCACTGTTTTGTGCAGTTTAACAGTCGCGCTATTTTGCGCGTCGCACAGTTTTGTGCAGTTTGTCACTCACGCTATTTTGCGCGTCGCACTGTTTTGTGCAGTTTCTCACTCGCGCTATTTTGCACGTCGCACTGTTTTGTGTAGTTTATCACTCGCGCTATTTTGCGCGTCGCACTGTTTTGTTCAGTTTATCACTCGCGCTATTTTGCGCGTCGCACTGTTTTGTGCAGTTGACACTCGCGCTATTTTGCACGTCGTACTGTTTTGTGCAGTTCACACTTGCGGTGTTTTGCGCGTCGCACTATTTTGTGCAGTTTATCACTCACGCTATTTTGCGCGTGGCACTGTTTTGTGCAGTTTATCACTCCTGCTATTTTGCACGTCGCACTGTTTTGTGCAGTTCACACTCGCGCTATTTTGGGCCTCGCACTGTTTTGTGCAGTTTATCACGCGCGCTATTTTGCACGTCGCACAGTTTTGTGCAGTTTGTCACTCGCACTATTTTGCGCGTCGCACTGTTTTGTTCAGTTTATCACTCGTGCTATTTTGCGCGTCACACTCTTTTGTGCAGTTGACACTCGCGCTATTTTACCCGTCGCACAGTTTTGTGCAGTGCACACTCGCGCTATTGCGCGTCGCACTGTTTTGTGCAGTTTATCACTTGCGCTATTTTGCGCGTGGCATTTTCTGTGCAGTTTATCACCGCGTTATTTTGCACGTCGCGCTGTTTTGTGCAGTTTATCATTCCGGCTATTTTGCGTCGCACTATTTTGTGCAGTTGACACTCGCGCTATTTTGCGCGTCACACTGTTTTGTGCAGTTCACACTCGCACCATTTTGCCTCGCACTGTTTTGGTGCAGTTTATCACTCGCGCTATTTTGCGCATCGCACTGTTTTGTGCAGTTATCACTTGCGATATTTTGCGCGTCGCACTGTTTTGTGCAGTTTATCACTCGCGCTATTTTACGCGTCGCACTGTTTTGTGCAGTTTATCACTCGCGCTATTTTGCGCGTCGCACTGTTTCTGTCAGTTTATCACTCCTCTATTTTGCGCGTCGCACTGTGTTGTGCAGTTGACACTCGCGCTATTGCGCATCGCACTGTTTGTGCGGTTCACGCTCGCGCAATTTTGAGCGTCGCACTGTTTTGTGCAGTTTATCACTTCGCTATTTTACGCATCGCACTGTTTTGTGCAGTTGACACGCGCGCTATTTCGCGCGTGTACAGTTTTGTGAAGTTCGTCACTCGCGCTATTTTGCGCGTTGCACTGTTTTGTGCAGTTGACACTCGCGCAATTTTGCGCGTCACACTGTTTTGTGCAGTTTATCACTCGCGCTATTTTGTGCGTCGCACTATTTTGTGCAGTTGACACTCGTGTTATTTTGCGCGTCGCACTATTTTGTCCAGTTTCTCACTTGCGCTATTTTGCCCGTCGCACAGTTTTGTGCATTTCACACTTGCGCTTTTTGCGCGTCGCACTGTTTTGTGCAGTTTATCACTTGCGCTATTTTGCGCGTGGCATTGTTCTTGCAGTTTATCACTCGCGTTATTTTGCACGTCGCGCTGTTTTGTGCAGTTTATCATTCCGGCTATTTTGCGCGTCGCACTGTTTTGTGCAGTTGACACTCGCGCTATTTTGCGCATCACACTGTTTTGTGCAGTTCACACTCGCACCATTTTGCGCCTCGCACTGTTTTGGTGCAGTTTATCACTCGCGCTATTTTGCGCATCGCACTGTTTCGTGCAGTTAATCACTTGCGATATTTTGCGCGTCGCACTGTTTGGTGCAGTTTATCACTCGCGCTATTTTACGCGTCGCACTGTTTTGTGCAGTTTATCACTCGCGCTATTTTGCGCGTTGCACTGTTCTGTGCAGTTTATCACTCCTCATATTTTGCGCGTCGCACTGTTTTGTGCATTGACACTCGCGCTATTTGCGCATCGCACTTTCTGTGGTTCACGCTCGCGCAATTTTGAGCGTCGCACTGTTTTGTGCAGTTTATCACTTGCGCAATTTTACGCATCGCACTGTTTTGTGCAGTTGACACGCGCGCTATTTCGCGCGTTTACAGTTTTGTGAAGTTCGTCACTCGCGCTATTTTGCGCGTTGCACTGTTTTGGTTGACACTCGCGCAATTTTGCGCGTCACACTGTTTTGTGCAGTTTATCACTCGCGCTATTTTGTGCGTCGCACTATTTTGTGCAGTTGACACTCGTGTTATTTTGCGCGTCGCACTATTTTGTCCAGTTTCTCACTTGCGCTATTTTGCCCGTCGCACAGTTTTGTGCATTTCACACTTGCGCTATTTTGCGCGTCGCACTGTTTTGTGCAGTTTATCACTTGCGCTATTTTGCGCGTGGCATTGTTCTGTGCAGTTTATCACTCGCGTTATTTTGCACGTCGCGCTGTTTTGTGCAGTTTATCATTCCGGCTATTTTGCGCGTCGCACTGTTTTGTGCAGTTGACACTCGCGCTATTTTGCGCATCACACTGTTTTGTGCAGTTCACACTCGCACCATTTTGCGCCTCGCACTGTTTTGGTGCAGTTTATCACTCGCGCTATTTTGCGCATCGCACTGTTTCGTGCAGTTAATCACTTGCGATATTTTGCGCGTCGCACTGTTTGGTGCCGTTTATCACTCGCGCTATTTTACGCGTCGCACTGTTTTGTGCAGTTTATCACTCGCGCTATTTTGCGCGTCGCACTATTCTGTGCAGTTTATCACTCCTCATATTTTGCGCGTCGCACTGTGTTGTGCAGTTGACACTCGCGCTATTTGCGCATCGCACTGTTCTGTGCGGTTCACGCTCGCGCAATTTTGAGCGTCGCACTGTTTTGTGCAGTTTATCACTTGCGCAATTTTACGCATCGCACTGTTTTGTGCAGTTGACACGCGCGCTATTTCGCGTTGTACAGTTTTGTGAAGTTCGTCACTCGCGCTATTTTGCGCGTTGCACTGTTTGTTGCAGTTGACACTCGCGCAATTTTGCGCGTCACACTGTTTTGTGCAGTTTATCACTCGCGCTATTTTGTGCGTCGCACTATTTTGTGCAGTTGACACTCTGTTATTTGCGCGTCGCACTATTTTTCCAGTTTCTCACTTGCGCTATTTTGCCGTCGCACAGTTTTGTGCATTTCACACTTGCGCTATTTTGCGCGTCGCACTGTTTTGTGCAGTTTATCACTTGCGCTATTTTGCGCGTGGCATTGTTCTGTGCAGTTTATCACTCGCGTTATTTTGCACGTCGCGCGTTTTGTGCAGTTTATCATTCCGGCTATTTTGCGCGTCGCACTGTTTTGTGCAGTTGACACTCGCGCTATTTTGCGCATCACACTGTTTTGTGCAGTTCACACTCGCACCATTTTGCGCCTCGCACTGTTTTGGTGCAGTTTATCACTCGCGCTATTTTGCGCATCGCACTGTTTCGTGCAGTTAATCACTTGCGATATTTTGCGCGTCGCACTGTTTGGTGCAGTTTATCACTCGCGCTATTTTACGCGTCGCACTGTTTTGTGCAGTTTATCACTCGCGCTATTTTGCGCGTCGCACTGTTCTGTGCAGTTTATCACTCCTCCTATTTTGCGCGTCGCACTGTGTTGTGCAGTTGACACTCGCGCTATTTGCGCATCGCACTGTTCTGTGCGGTTCACGCTCGCGCAATTTTGAGCGTCGCACTGTTTTGTGCAGTTTATCACTTGCGCAATTTTACGCATCGCACTGTTTTGTGCAGTTGACACGCGCGCTATTTCGCGCGTTGTACAGTTTTGTGAAGTTCGTCACTCGCGCTATTTTGCGCGTTGCACTGTTTTGTGCAGTTGACACTCGCGCAATTTTGCGCGTCACACTGTTTTGTGCAGTTTATCACTCGCGCTATTTTGTGCGTCGCACTATTTTGTGCAGTTGACACTCGTGTTATTTTGCGCGTCGCACTATTTTGTCCAGTTTCTCACTCGCGCTATTTTGCCCGTCGCACTGTTTTGTGCATTTCACACTTGCGCTATTTTGCGCGTCGCACTGTTTTGTGCAGTTTATCACTCGCGCTATTTTGCGCGTCGCACAGTTTTGTGCAGTTTCTCACTCGCGCTATTTTGCGCGTCGCACTGTTTTGTGCAGTTTATCACTCGAGCTATTTTGCGCGTCGCACTGTTTTGTTCAGTTTATCACTCGCGCTATTTTGCACGTCGCACTGTTTTGTGCAATTCACACTCGTGCTGTTTTGCGCATCGCACTATTTTGTGCAGTTTATCACTTGCGCTATTTTGCGCGTGGCACTGTTTTGTGCAGTTTATCACTCGCGCTATTTTGCGCGTCGCACTGTTTTGTGCTTTTTATCACTCGCGCTATTTTGCGCGTGGCACTGTTTTGTGCAGTTTATCACTGGCGATATTTTGCGCATCGCACTGTTTTGTGAGGTTTCTCACTCCTGCTATTTTGCGTGTCGCACTATTTTGTGCAGTTGACACTCGCGCTATTTTGCGCATCGCACTGTTTTGTGCAGTTCACACTCGCGCTATTTTGCGCCTCGCACTGTTTTGTGCATTTTATCACTCGCGCTATTTTGCGCGTCGCACTGTTTCGTGCAGTTAATCACTCGCGCTATTTTGCGCGTCGCACTGTTTTGTGCAGTTTATCACTGTCATTGTTTTGCGCGTCGCACTGTTTCGTGCAGTTTATCACTCCTCCTATGTTGCGCGTCGCACTGTTTTGTGTAGTTGACACTCGCGCTATTTTGCGCATCGCACTATTTTGTGCAGTTCACACTCGCGCTATTTTGCGCGTCGCACTATTTTGTGCAGTTTATCACTCCCGCTATTTTGCGCGTCGCATTGTTTTGTGCAGTTGACACTCGCGCTATTTTACGCGTCGCAGTGTTTTGTGCAATTCACACTCGCGCTATTTTGCGTGTCGCGCTGTTTTGTGCAGTTTATCACTCGCGTTATTTTGCGCGTCGCCTTGTTTTGTACAGTTTATCACTCGCGCTATTTTGCGCGTCGCAGTGTTTTGTGCAATTGACACTCGCGCAATTTTGCGCGTCACACTATTTTGTGCAGTTTATGACTCACGCTATCTTGCGCGTCGCACTGTTTTATGCAGTTGGCACTCGCGCTATTTTGCGCGTCGCACTATTTTGCACGTCGCACTATTTTGTGTAGTTTATCACTCGCGCTATTTTGTGCGTCGCACAGTTTTGTGCAGTTCACACTCACGCTATTTTGCACGTCGCGCTGTTTTGTGCAGTTTGTCACTCGCGCTGTTTTGCGCGTCGCCCTGTTTTGTGCAGTTTATCACTAGCACTTTTTGCGCGTCGCACTGTTTTGTGCAGTTCACACTCGCACTATTTTGCGCGTCGCGCTGTTTTGCGCAATTTATCACCCGCGCTATTTTGCACGTCGCACTATTTTGTGCAGTTGACACTCGCGCTATTTTGCGCATCGCACTATTTTGTGCAGTTCACACTCGCGCTATTTGCGCGTCGCACAATTTTGTGCAGTTTATCACTCGCGCAATCTTGCGCGTCGCACTGTTTTATGCAGTTGACATTCGCGCTATTTTGCGCGCCGCACTATGTTGTGCATTTTATCACACGCGCTATTTTTGCGCGTCGCACTGTTTTGTGCAGTTTATCACTCACGTTGTTTTGCGCGTCGCACTGTTTTGTGCAGTTGACACTCGCGGTATATTGCGCGTCGCGCTGTTTTGTGCAGTTTATCACTCGCGGTATTTTGCGCGTCGTACTGTTTTGTTCAGTTTATCACTCGCGCTATTTTCCCCGTCGCACTGTTTTGTGCAGTTTATCACTCGCTCTATTTTGCACGTCGCACTGTTTTGTGCAGTTTATCACTCGCACTATTTTGCGCGTCGCACTGTTTTGTGCAGTTTATCACTCGCGGTATTTTGCGCGTCGCACAGTTTTGTGCAGTTTATCACTCGCGCTATTTTGCGCATCGCACTGTTTTGTTCAGTATATCACTCCTGCTATTTTGCATGTCGCACTGTTTTATGCAGTTGACACTCGCGCTATTTTGCGCGTCGCACTGTTTTGTGCAGTTGACACTCGTGCTATTTTGCGTCGCACAATTTGTGAAGTTTATCACGCGCGCTATTTTACGCGTCGCACTGTTTTATGCAGTTGACACTTGCACTATTTTACGCGTCGCACTATTTTGTGCAGTTTATCACTCGCGCTATTTTGCGCGTCGCACTGTTTTGTGCAGTTTATCACTCGAGCTATTGCGCGTCGCCCTGTTTTGTCCAATTATCACTCCTGCTATTTAGCGCGTCGCCCTATTTTGTGCAGTTGACACTCGCGCTATTTTGCGCGTCGCACTGTTTTGTGCAGCTGACGCTCGTGTTATTTTGCGCGTCGCACTATTTTCTGTAGTTTATCACTCGCACGATTTTGCAAGTCACACTGTTTTGTGCAGTTGACACTCGCGCTATTTTGCGCGTCGCACTGTTTTGTGCAATTCACACTCGCGCTATTTTGCGCGTCGCACAATTTTGTGCAGTTTATCACTCGCGCTATCTTGCGCGTCGCACTGTTTTATGCAGTTGACACTCGCGCTATTTTGCGCGCCACACTATGTTGTGCATTTTATCACACGCGCTATTTTGCGCGTCGCACTATTTTGTACAGTTTTTCACTCACGCTGTTTTGGCGCGTCGCACTGTTTTGTGCAGTTGACACTCGAGCTATTTTGCGCGTTGCGCTATTTTGTGCAGTTTATCACTGGCGCCATTTTGCGCGTCGTACTGTTTTGTGCAGTTTATCACTCGCGCTATTTTGCGCGTCGCACTGTTTTGTGCAGTTCGCGCTCACGCTATTTTGGGCGTCGCACTGTTTTGTGCAGTTTATCACTCGCGCTATTTTGCGCGTCGCATTGTTTTGTGCAGTTGATACTCGCGCTATTTTGCGCGTCGCGCTGTTTTGTGCAGTTTATCACTGGTGCTATTTTACGCGTCGCACTGTTCTGTTCAGTTTATCACTCACTCTATTTTGCACGTCGCACTGTTTTGTGCAGTTTACCACCCGCGCTATTTTGCGCGTCGCACTATTTTGTGCAGTTGACACTCGCGCTATTTTGCGCGTCGCACTGTTTTGTGCAGTTTATCACTGGCGCTATTTTGCGCGTTGCACTATTTTCTGAAGTTTACAATCGCGCTATTTTGCGCTTCGCACTGTTTGGTGCAGTTGACACTCGCGCTATTTTGCGCGTCGCACTATTTTGTGCAGTTTGTCACACGCGCTATTTTGCGAGTCACACAGTTTTGTGCAGTTTATCACTCGCGCTATTTTGTGCGTCGCAATGTTTTGTGCAGTTGGCACGTCGCACTATTTTGTGCAGTTTATCACTCGTGGTATTTTGTGCGTCGCACAGTTTTGTGCAGTTCACACTCGCGCTATTTTGCGCGTCGCGCTGTTTTGTGCAGTTTATCACTCGCGCAGTTTTGCGCATCGGCCTGTTTTGTGCAGTTTATCACTAGCACTTTTTGCGCGTCGCACCGTTTTGTGCAGTTCACACTCGCGCTATTTTGCGCGTCGCGCTGTTTTGCGAAATTTATCACCCGCGCTGTTTTGCGCGTCGCCCCGTTTTGTGCAGTTTATCACTCTTGCTATTTTGCGCGTCGCACTGTTTTATGAAGTTGACACTCGCGCTATTTTGCGCGTCGCACTGTTTTGTGCAGTTGACACTCGTGCTATTTTGCGCGTCGCATAATTTTGTGCACATTATCACTCGCGCTATTTTACGCGTCGCACTGTTTTATGCAGTTGACACTCGCGCTATTTTACGTGTCGCACTATTTTGTGCAGTTTATCACTCGCGCTATTTTGTGCGTCGCACTGTTTTGTGCAGTTTATCACTCGAGCTATTTTGCGCGTCGCCCTGTTTTGTCCAATTTATCACTCCTGCTATTTTGCGCGTCGCCCTGTTTTGTGCAGTTGACACTCGCGCTATTTTGCGCGTCGCACTGTTTTGTGCAGCTGACACTCGTGCTATTTTGCGCGTCGCACAATTTTGTGCAGTTTATCACTCGCGCTATCTTGCGCGTCGCACTGTTTTATGCAGTTGACACTCGCGCTATTTTGCGCGCCGCACTATGTTGTGCATTTTATCACACGTGCTATTTTGCGTGTCGCACTGTTTTGTGCAGTTTTTCACTTGCGCTGTTTTGCGCGTCACATTGTTTTGTGCAGTTGACACTCGCGCTATTTTGCGCGTCGCGCTATTTTGTGCAGTTTATCACTGGCGCCATTTTGCGCGTCGTACTGTTTTGTTCAGTTTATCACTCGCTCTATTTTGCACGTCGCACTGTTTTGTGCAGTTTATCACTCATGCTATTTTGCACGTCGCACTATTTTGTGCAGTTGACACCCGCACTATTTTGCGCGTCGCACTGTTTTGTGCAGTTTATCACTGGCGCTATTTTGCGCGTCCCACTATTTTCTGCAGTATACAATCGCGCTATTTTGCGCTTCGCACTGTTTGGTGCAGTTGACACTCGCGCTATTTTGCGCGTCGCACTGTTTTGTGCTGTTTATCACTCGCGCTATTTTGCGAGTCGCACTGTTTTGTGCAGTTCGCGCTCGCGCTATTTTGCGCGTCGCACTGTTTTGTGCAGTTGACACTCGCGCTATTTTGCGCGTCGCGCTGTTTTGTGCAGTTTATCACTGGTGCTATTTTGCGCGTCGCACTGTTTTGTTCAGTTTATCACTCGCTTCATTTTGCATGTCGCACTGTTTTGTGCAGTTGACACTCGTGCTATTTTGGGCGTCGCACAATTTTTTGCAGTTTATCACTCGCGCTATTTGCACGTCGCACAATTTTGTGCAGTTTATCACTCGCAATATTTTACGCGTCGCACTGTTTTATGCAGTTGACACTCGCGCTATTTTACGCGTCGCACTATTTTGTGCAGTTTATCACTCGTGCTATTTTGCGCGTCGCACTGTTTTGTGCAGTTTATCACTTGAGCCTATTTTGCGCGTCGCCCTGTTTTTCTTCTAATTTATCACTCCTGCTATTTTACGCGTCGCCCTGTTTTGTGCAGTTGACACTCGCGCTATTTTGCGCGTCGCACTGTTTTGTGTAGTCGACACTCGTGTTATTTTGCGCGTCGCACTATTTTGTGCAGTTTATCACTCGCACGATTTTGCAAGTCGCACTGTTTTGTGCAGTTGACACTCGCGCTATTTTGCGCGTCGCACTGTTTTGTGCAATTCACACTCGCGCTATTTTGCGTGTCGCGCTGTTTTGTGCAGTTTATCACTCGTGCTATTTTCCGCGTCGCCCTGTTTTGTGCAGTTTATCACTCGCGCTATTTTGCGCGTCGCAGTGTTTTGTTCAGTTGACACTCGCGCAATTTCGTGCGTCGCACAGTTTTGTGCAGTTTATCACTCGCGCTATCTTGCGCGTCGCACTGTTTTATGCAGTTCACACTCGCGCTATTTTGCGCGTCGCACTGTGGTGTGCATTTTATCACACGCGCTATTTTGCGCATCGCACTGTTTTGTGCAGTTTTTCACTCGCGCTGTTTTGCGCATCGCACTTTTCTGTGCAGTTGACACTCGCGCTATTTTGCGCGTCGCGCTATTTTGTGCAGTTTATCACTGGCGCCATTTTGTGCGTCGTACTGTTTTGTTCAGTTTATCACTCGCTCTGTTTTGCACGTCGCACTGTTTTGTGTAGTTTATCACTCACGCTATTTTACG